>JANHGB010044980.1:39901-50707 GCA_026283785.1 Coracopsis vasa | reverse complement strand
GGCGGGCAGGGCTCCATCGCGGTGTATTTATTTACCTGCGGGCGGAGGGGCGTGGGGGGCGGGACGGGACCGGCACCTCGGTGCTGCCGCCGCCGCTGCTGCTGCTGGGGGGAGACACGCGTGGGAACCGCGTCCCACCGCGGGTGGGACCCCGGGCGGGACCCCCGGGCGCTCAGCCCGCAGAGCTGCCCCGCTCGAACCTCCCCAAAGCAGGGCACCCCCGGTACCCTCCGGTACCCGCTTCCGGGTGCCCCTGGAAGAGCGAAGTGCCCTTTCACAGCGGGCGGTCCGTGCGTGTCAGGACTCCCCCCCGCCTCGAGCGGGAGAGCAAACACCGGCCCGGCCGGGGCGAGTGCAGGTGCCGGGGAGGCGCGTACGGGGCGCCGGGCACAAGGGGAGGACACGGGGCCGGGGCTCTCGGTGCCTCCGGTCCGGCGGCCCAGCGTTCAGCACCTTTCTGCTGAACAGCAGGAGCGTGGGGCAGCGAGGGGGAGGCACCCCCTGCCCTGCACCCTCTGCTTGGGGCACTAGGACACCTCGGGGAAGGGGGACAGGGGGGTGATGGTCTCCGCTTCCTCTCCCGTTCGGTGCTCGCCTTTTACATGGACTCTTTTGCCCGTTTTGGGGAACTACCAAATACTCGGTTTTGCCGCGTCCCGTAGAAATGAGCAGGAATTTCAGTAAATAAGGACATAAGTGACCTGACAAAGAGCGCGGGGATGTTCCGCTCGGGGTGTGCTCTGCACGCACGAGCAGCAGCGCCGGCACCGCTCGCCTCAGCCACCAAACACCGTGTGCTTTAAAGGCTCCTCGGGCTCTTTGAAGCAATGACCACCCCGGTATTTGTGGCTGCAGCATCAATCTTTGACCTGGAGTGGTTTATCTTCCATTAGTAAGCCTTTCTCTGCGCTGAACTGGTTAAGTTAGGGTCAAATCTGGTTCAATACCTTCTTGGCATGCTCAGAGGGCTGGGTTTAAACAGTGGCTGAGGCAGAGATGAGGCTGCCTTCCTGCCAGCTCGGCCCCCAGCGCTGCGGGGTGCTCTGCAGGTCTGGGGGTGCCTGTGCCGGGCAGGGCTGGCACGCTCCTGTTGCCTTTTGTTGACTAAAAACACGGCAGCTTCTCGTGGGAAGCTGAGCGTGGCTGTGTGCTGGGGGGGTTGCACGCATACAGCCACCGTTCTCACTCCGTGGAAGCAAATCCCATCGGGAGAGCGGGCTGTGGCGTGAAAGGACACGTTTTAAAGGACTCAAAGAGAGAAAACAAACTGTCCTGAGGTGCGGAGCCTGGAATACTGTGAGGCACAGCATGTAAATGACTGGAGAGAGGCTTGCAAGGCAGTACCCGAGAAACTGAGCCTGCTGTAAAATAAGCAGGTTACCGATAGCCTCGCATCCATCTGCGAGATGTGGTTCTGGGAGTCACTTCCCCCCTGCCCTGGTCCAGCTGCACTACAGGAGCTTGTTCTCCAGGCAGGAGCCACTGGAGAAGAAACACTGTCTGGCAATGACAGCCCTGGAGTCAGGAGGTCCTGCTGGTGGTCCTGGATCTGCCAGTGACGTGCTGTGTGCTTGAAGCAGCTGGGGTGGCTGTGGGGACCCAGGGTTGGCAGCTCTGTAATAGGAAGCATCGCCCTTTCCTGGCTCGGAGGGAAGTTGGGGCTCGGCAGACGCCTGCCCACGGTGCTCGAAGGCTGGGGAGTGGGAAGTGGGACAGACCCACGGAGTGTGAGTTCTGCTCATGCTGCGGCTGGGGTGAGCACACTGGGCCCTGCGGGTGCCTGCAGAGCAGCTGCGAATGATGGCCTGTAGATAAGGAGAGGAGCAGGGATGTTGTTTTCCAAACCCTGCGCGGAGCCGGGAGCCCTGCTCCAGCGTTTGGGTGTGGCCTGTGAATGCACCAGCAGGATCCGACTTCCCCTCGCAGAAGAGGAGCCGCACGCACGCTGCTGACCCTTGATCGCTCGGTCCCGTGGACGCTGGAAACAAAGCGATGGGACTGTGCTGCGGGGTGAGGAGAGCTCTCCGGAGAGCCGGGAAGGCAGGAAGGAGCAGGGCGGCAGCGGCAGGGCTGGGGTTCGGGGTTCAGCTCTGGGCTGGCCCATTGGGGTGGCCGCTGTCGCTTCCATCCCTGTCACGAGTGCTGTGGAAGCGGGCAAAAGGTGGCGGGTCCCGAGCCTGGTGCTGGTAATGGATTGCGTTCTGTTTTCTAATGAAAGTTTCATTTGAAGTTTGTTTACAGGAAAGAAGAAATTAGCAGAGAGAATTCTCCTGAGAACTCAGAGAGGAAAAGAATGAGCTGCCTGACTTGCAAGCCAAAAGAGGGTGGAAGGGTAGATTAGATTTACCGTATTGCTCCGAGTCGGAGCTGTTGCTGCTGTTGAGAAACGCTTCCTTGTTTGGCTGGATGGTGGAGGCGCTTTGAGGCTCAGCCTTCAGCCAGGGTGTTGGCATCCAGGGGAAACTCAGAGCTGCCCACCCAGCCAGAGATGTTGATCCCACTCTGGTGTCCCATATTTTGATGCTGGGACATGAGTGGTGCTCCTGGGCTGTGGCTGGACAGCTGGTGCTCTGACTGTCACTGCTGGGGACTCAGGTCCTTGGAATTGTCCTGGCATGAGGGGGACATGAGGAGGTTCAAGTGCTGAGCCTTTGGTCTCCAAGGTGTGTCCTGAGGAGGGAGCTTGCTGGTGGCCTCGTGTCCCACTGAGGGATGCAGCCGAGGATGCCAGAGCTGTGCTCGAGGTCGAGGCCTTTCTCTTGCTTTAGGGAAGAGGCACAAAGATGTGAGGGGCTCCTGGGGCACCATGGCATGGGCAGAGCTGTGGGTGCTGCCCCAGGCCTCCAGGCAGCAGATCCTCTCCAGCAGTTCCCACTGCTGGCTCTGGCTGTTCCCTGCTGCTCGAAGGGTTCACCCACTGCCTGCATGGTTGCTCAGCATTCCCTTGGAATGGGCTGTGCTGCGGGAGCTGGGTGATGCTGGGAGGTTTGTCCTGTTGGCATTCTGGCTGAGGGTATTGGTGCTGGAGAATGGAAAACTCTGGCTGGGAAGCAGGGGTGGCAGTCGGGATGTGGGGATGTGGGGATGGGGCCACCCAGCAAGGTCCCACGGTAACCACCTCCTCTCTCTGCTGGTGGCTGGGTCCTGGACCGGTGAACGTGCGGCAGCCGTGTTTGACTTGAGTCATTTATTGCTTATCAGCTTGTGGTTTGATAGCTAGAGGGTTTCTTATAGTGGGCGAATGTTGTTGTACCTCGAGAGGAGGATGCACCTTTGTGAAGCGCTTTGCACAGTGTGTGCATGTGAGGTGGCCTTCCTGTCACTTCCACCATTCCTGAGCACATGGAGACCCTGGTGTCTCCAAGGCTCTGCTCTGGGTGCTGAGGCTGTAACTGAGCCCTGCAGACACTGTGCCCGAGCCAGGGGCTTCCTGAAAACATCACAGGTTGCTCCAGAGCTCCTCCTCCTCCTCCTCGGACAGGTGAGAGCCTGTGAGCAGCAAGGACCTTGGCATTTGCATTTGTCTCTTAAGCTCTGACAGTAATCTTGAGTGAGCCTTGTGAAGAAGGGCAGATATTAGGGTGGCTGCCTCCCTGCAATGCTTACAATAAAGAGACTATTTATAGTTTGCAACGGGGAGACCTTTGCAGCTCTGCTCCTCTATGTACAAGATGGAGTTTCTGGAGAGGCAGGATTGCTTTGTGGCTACTGTGGCAGCGGTGCTGTGCTGGGCTGGGGACACCATGTCTCCCACCACCTTCCTGCCCTGCTCGCCCTGGGCACAGTGCTGGGTGCCGGTGTTCCTGTTGCCCTGGTGTGCACCCATGGGGCGGCTGAGCCCTGTCCGTCCGTCTGTCCCTCCACCCGCTGCTGCGTGCGGGGCTTCACGAGCTGTAAATTCCAGGAAACTCCCCGGGAGGCACATGGAGGGAGCGGGCCGGGGGCGGCTGCGAGCCGGGAGCCAGCAGATGTCTTCAGGGACGGGGAGCGGGAGGCGAGGCACAAACCTGGCTTTTAAACACATTTGTTTGTTCACAATAAGAGCTGGCAGGCAGTGGCGGGCGGCCGGGCAGTGGTTGTGAGGCACAGGCGAAGGCTGCAGGGGCACTTGCCAGTTGCCTCTTACACGGAAAGGGAGCGGAGACTGGGTTTTATCTCAGGACCAGGGGGAGGGAAGAGGAATTAGAAGAGCGGAGTTTACGAGCCTTTGAAATGCTTCAATCAAAGGGAAGCGCAGTTGAAAGCGGTTCTGGAAACGTTTTTGGTGCTCCCCTGCACCCCAGGGCTTGGGATGCGGTCGCTGCTGTGGGAGGGGAGCGGGGAAAGGAAGGCGGATAAAGGGATCAGCAGCAGGACCGTGTTCATTGGGGAACACGTATCTGCTTCCTCCCGAGCTGCATGTTCGGAGTTCAGGCCGGGGAGGTCCTGCGGCCCCTCCTCTCATTCAGGAGCTCAGTGCTGCCTTTCTGATGATGGTTTTGAAATCCTGTGGCTGACCTTTCCGGCACTGGAAGCAATCCAAGGGCTGTGTCTCGAAGTACTGTAAAGGTTAGCGAGGAGGGAGAGAGGCAGAGAGAAAATGTCCTTTCAGCTGCAGGAGTGGGAGAGAGGAATGTCATCTATGCTGCTGGGGAGCAGGCGCTGGTCCAAGCTGGGTGTCCTTGCCTCGCCAGGGACCTCACTCCCCCAGCTGCTTCCCAAGGTGTGTGTTGTCATTTTGGTGTGGATACAGAGGCGATATCCCTTTGGAGAGGGCTGGAGGAGCAGTCTCTTGGTGCTGTGGGGCTGTCTCCTCTGCAGCATTGAGCAGTGCAGGTCTATGGGGATGGGTGCTGCTCTCTGGATCTGCCCCATTGGCTGCTCCCTGCCGGTGCCAATCCTCTGGGAATTCCCGTTGCAGCCGCTGATTTGATCTCAGAAAAGTCCGAGGTGTTTTATGGAGCCGTTTCAATGGAGTTGTCCCCATCCTCAGCTCACGCTGCTGCCTCACCAGCACCAAGCTGGGTGGATGGAGATTAAAGGGTAAACTCCAGGGCTCAGCCATCCGCTCCTACAGGATGTGAGCTCTTTCTAATTGTCCTCAATTAGAGACAGTGCCATTGCTCAGGCACGTCTTCAGGCAGGAAGCAGAGCCCGTCCCAGCCACCTCGGGGAAGGGCTGTGTGGCCATGGGGAGCGCCGAGGGGCCATCAAGTGATCCTGGGGGCAGGAGCTGCCCGACAGATTGGTGTTAGGAAGGAGCTGGGAGAGGAGATGTTAAAGGCAGAGAAGGGAGGATGAAATCAGCTCAGTTTGTTAACCCTTTGCTGCTTGCCTCCAGGATGAGACATCGGTGAGCAGCGAGGACTTTGATATGAATGACTCCACATGGATCTCAGCTGACCAGCACCTGAACTCCAGCCTGAGCCCCAGCCAGGACGAGAGCATGCGCAGCCCGCAGAACCTGCCCGGCCATGAGGACGGTGAGTGCCGCCGCGGGCGGGAAGCGCGCTGTGCCTCTGCTGCAGGATGCTTTGTGGCCTATTAAACATTAACCAGTCCTTTCTGATCAGGTGTCCCACCTGTAGGATGGATTTCGTATCCCTGCAGGCTTCGAAGCAGCGCCGACTCCCAGTCCTTCCCATTTAGCCCCTGGGTTCCTGCTCAGCCAGGGCCCTCTCCAGCTCTGAGCTGATGGTCCTTGTGCAGGGACCTGGATCCCAGCTCTTCCAGAAAGGTCACCAAATCCCCTCCTAATGCATCAGGTTGTGGTTCCATGGGTGTGACAAGGAGGGCCCTGTTAGTCCTGGGCTGTGGGTGCTGACCTGCAGCAGGAAAGATGCCAAGGCTGCACAGTACAGGTCACAGCTTTCTGTGTTTGGAAAGCTGCTCCTTAGGCAGTGTCTTGGATCCCTCGGGCAAGAAATGTGTGATCTGCAATAGCCAACGGTGATGGGAGCATGGGGTGGATGTGGGTGTCTTCTCTCTCAGGGCAGGCAGTTGGAAGGAGAGAAGGGGGCACACGTGGGCTGGGTGGAGGCAGTGTCTGGTGGCGAGAGGTGGTGTGTTGCTCCTGGGAAACATGCTAGTTTAAAGTAAAAGAGCGAGTAAATAAATGGTAGAAGTAAGAGCTGGGGTCAGGGTTCACTTCTGTGGTGCTTGGAAGGATTCGGTGCCTGGACTGTTACTGGCTTCTGCTCAAGAGGTTGAATCCCTCATGTCCCCAGCCTGGTGCTGCTGAGAGAATGGGAAGGGAGTGGAGGAGCTGAGGGACAACCGAGGCTGGGTCAGTGCTGCTTTAAGAACGGGGACTGGAAATCCACCCCAGGGGACATAAAGGGCTTTTGTGCTGTCAGGTCTCCCTGGGGTGGCTTTTAGCTGCTTGTGTGGCCAGTGGCAGGACAGCAGGGACAGCAGGGACACAGCTCAGTCCAGCGCCTTGTGGCACTTCACCCTATGGCAGAGCTGCAGTGTTAAGAAGCTGCTGGTTTTAGCAGCAGCCCTGGAGCCAGGCAGCCTCGGGGGGATGTGAAACCTGCCTGCGCTGCACCCAGGGGCACTTCTGCTTGTGAGGGCCCCGCCGTGGGGCTGGGCCCAGGGCAGGAGGAAGGGTGCTCTGGTGGGAGCACAGCTGCTCACATCAGCAGCGTTTGGCTCTTTGGGACCAGGCTGCAGCCTCTGCCCCGAGCGAGAGCTGCCTCATCTCATACCCATGGCCTGGCTGGGTCTCAGTGTACCCCTGAACTTCACCATTCTCCCATTGGGACACTTCAGGCTTGTGGCTTATCCCTCACCACCGAATTCCCAAGTCTCATTTACCATCTACAATGACACAGTTTTCATCCCGCTGCTGAGCACTGTTATTCAACAGGACAGTAATTTAATAAGGGACTTGTGTATTTAGGCAAATGAAGATGTTCTCTCAATCCCCTCTCTCTGCCCTCTTAGGAAATGCTTCCAATTTCTCCTGCCCTGTGGTTTTTCTTCAGAAGCAGGTGTCCTCTTCAGGGCCCTTCTTGGCTCCTTTAATTTCTTCTGTAAGGTTCAGTGGTGAGCAATAAAGCACAAATATGTGCTTCTTTATGTGAGGAGTGCCAGTGTCCTAGGCTGTCCCCAGGGGTGGCAGCAGCATAACTGGGTGGGCTTTGGCAGACCAGAAGTGATGGAGCTGAAGAGCAAGCAAGGCAAGCCCAGGGTTACTGCCAAGATCCATCAAGAAGAAACCAGGGGCTGGGATTTCCATCAGGCCGTCATACTTCAGCAGGCACTGAAGAGAGGTTCTGCCACTGTGGTGAATGTCCATGTCCCGTACTGGAGCTTTGAGATACAGGCATGTGCTGCTGGGGTGAGAGGCCTCGTGCCAGTCCTGCTGCCAAAGGCTCCCACCCAGGACTGAAGCACACGAGGCTGAGAAGGGAAGAGCAATGGAGCAGCCCAGGAGGGCAGCGGGCGGTGAGAGGAGAGGAGCACGTTGCAGAGGAGCACGTTGCAGGAGGAAGGCACATCACTGGCATGGGAAGGGAATGCGCATGAATCAAAGTGTCGAGCACTCTGGTCTCCTTTTCTCTCAACCCATAAAAGCTCTTTTTTCTGGAAGCAAATGTGTTTTACTGGGTTCACACTGGCTTAAAGGCCACACACGTGCAAGACTTTCCCAAGGAAATCATCTAAACCAGCCTGTGGGAGCTGTGTGGTCCATGGAGCCCAACTGGCCAAGGTGCCCTCCGCAGAGTGGTCACTGTACTCCCTGCCAGAGCGGGATGTGTATCCACGTCTCCTGCTCTCAGCTGCCCACCGTGCCCTGCAGCAGCCCCACAGAGCCCCAGCCTCCTTCCACCGGCTGTGGCAGCGAGCCCTGAGCCTCCCCTGCAGCCAGGCTCAGCTCCAGGCAGCCCAGCGCTGTGGAGGGGTCACACATCGCCTCCTTTGGATCAGGGCTCAGTACTCTCCAACCTCTGGAAATCCTTTTGAGTTACTAAATTGCTCCTGCCTACTGCTGTCTGATGGGTGGGATGCTTGGAGTGTGTCTGCAGTGTAAGACACAGTGCAAAGTATAAAGTTTTAATGAAGAGCTGCCCTGTAGGGGAGCAGGATCGTCTGACAGACTTGTTAAAAAGGTCTTGTTTAAAGTACCGAGGCACCAATTCCAGGTCTTTCAGAGGAGGAGCCAGTGCTCTCCTATGGCATGTGAGCAGTGGTGTGAAATCCAGAGAGGCAGGGGAGCAGGGAACCATCACCCCGTGCTTTGATACACAGGTACCTGCTGAATCTTCAGAGCTAAAAAGCAGCTAGAATTGAAGCCGACACCTTGTTCTGTCCCTGTGGCCAGAAGCCTTGGCCCAGGACAGCCACGCTGCAACCAGCATCAGCCCTTGGAGCAGCAGGGAGACCAGATTAGACCTAATGGCTTCGGTGGTTAAGGAACAGAGATGGCACCACTGGAGAGCACCGGCAGCAGAGCCAGGTTCCCACTGGGATGGTGGGTGCATGGCGGGATGCAGGACACACCGGCCAGCTCTGAGCACACGCTTGCTCCTTCCATTTTCCTTTGTTACTCATCCTGTGGCCCAGCACGGAAAACATGAAGCTCCTGCAACATCCCTTCCCCATCGGATGTTGCTCACAGCGCCCAGGCCTGCAGGAAGCCGGCAGCTACCCAAAGCGACAGCAAGATCAACACGAGCCCTTTGCTGCTCAAGTGGAGCTATTGTGCAGGACATCCTGGAGGGCCACGTCTGCAGGAGCCAGCACGCAGTCAGCAGATGAACACTGAGTGCTGCTCCGTCTCGCTGTCCCCTGTGCCTGTCACTGTCCCTGGAGGTGTCCTGTACCCGCTCCCAGCTGAGCGTTGGTCCTGCTGATAGGATACATCTTGCCTCATCCCTGGCCATGCCTCCAGCTCCATCACCCAGGAGCGGTGCTCAGCCCATGGACAGGGGTTGCTGCTCTCAGCCTGTTCTGCCCCATCCTTCTAAAGAGCTGGGTAAGCTCCCGGGTGTAGGATCTGCTTTCCCTGCATGGGGGGCATGGGATTGCTGCATGGCACCACGTTGGGACAGGTCCCTTCCAGCTGAGTCCCTGCGTGCAGCCCTCACTTGACTGGCAGCGTCCTGCTGAGCCCTTCTGCCTGGAGCAGCAGTGGCTAATCCAGACCTTGGAGAAAGGACTTTCTTAACCTACTTAACTGTGAAGGCACACGTTCCTCGGGGGCATCCCTTGGGGCTGCTGCTTGGGAAGGCTCGCAGTGTTGGGGAATGTCCCTCAGGAGCGATCCAAGGAGGGACCTCAAGGACACAAAGGCAGGCGTTTTCAGGATGCTGTCCCAGGAGCAGAGAGAACACATCATACCCTGCTCTGGGGACACAGGGACAGCACGGAGCCGTCCCCAGCACAGTGTCCTCTCTCTGGCATGGCTCATGTCCTGCCGCTCTGGGTCACAGCACCGTTACTTGGTGAGATGCTCATGATGTGCTGCACATCCCCTGCTTTACCCAGGCTGCAGAATCCTCACTGTTCTGCAGTGCTTCAGGGCTTCTGACACCACCACTGGATTTCCCTGTCCCAGACACCCCAGCTCAGAGCCTAAACAAGGCTAGGGCCAGCATCCAGGCCTTACAACAGCTCCGTGTGACCGTACCTTGCTTTCCTTAGTTCTTTATTTCTCCCCTCTGCGGGTGCCCCCACATTGTGCTGTCCCCACACAAGTCAGCAGGCGCGTCCTTGCCTTGCCTGAGCAGTCTGGGCTGGTGGCTCCATTCCCTGCCGCCTCTTCAGGGGCACATCTGCTCCTCCCGAGCAAAGGCCTTGGCCACTGATAAACACCCTCCTCTTGGCACCGTTTGAAGAGCTGCAGGGTGAGAGGTGCAGCATGGGCGCTGCAGGGATGTGGTGTCTGTCACACTGAGCGGGGCTTGGGCTCCCTCTTGCCTGGTGTTCTGGGGGGGCTCTTCCTTAGTCTGGGGCAGAGAGGTTCACCAGGCTGTGGGGCAGCCGGTGCCTGTGCCCCCACTTTCCTCCCCAGATCAAGCACCCCCATCTATAGCAGAGAGCAGGGTGAGCCCCACAGCATGTCCCCTGCCTGGGAGGGGTGCAGAGCCCAGTGGCTTGGGGACAGAGCCCCCCTGCCCTGCCCAGCGGACGGGGTGGGCAGCAGGGTCTCCCTGGTGGCAGGTCCGTGCAGCAGGCACCGGCTCGGTGTGAATCCTGCCCAAAGCCACCAAACCCGTTTGTTTGGCGTGGGGAGAGGCAGTGCCCGGGCAGCGCGGGGCTGTGGCCGCTCCGCTCCCTGCGGCAGGATCCGGGTGGCTGCACAAGGAGGGGCTTGGTCTGCACCTTGTTCTTCCTCCCTGTGGTGAGGGCCAGGTCCTGGGACGAGCACCCCTGGAGCAGGGAGGTGTCCAGAGGAGCAGGAGGGACTGGGGTCAGGAGGACAGGGGACAGCCAAGTGACCGCGTGTTTGTGGCAGGGCTGTTTCTGCAGCGGGAGCTGATGCGCTTTGGAGCAGGGGAAGGTGTCCATTGCGAGGCTGTTCTGAGGCGCCGGGGCCGGCGGGAGCTGCTGCTCCCTTCGGCTGGGCAGCGGCGCTGGGGGGAGACGGCGCCGGGGGGCACCGTTGATGCCGAGGGAGGGGGGGCGGCTGCACAGCGCTGCCTTGTCCAGCCAAGCACACACATTGTGTCCTGCAGGGCCAGATGTCTGCCTGGTCCCGGGCTCTGGACGAGGGCAGGGAGCCGGGGAGGGAGCGCGGGGCGTGGATGCTGTGTCCGGGACATAACGAGGTTTGCACTAATGAAGGAGGACAGGAAATAGAGCGTCTTAACTGGACAC
>JANHGB010044980.1:15693-25808 GCA_026283785.1 Coracopsis vasa | reverse complement strand
TCAGCACCCTCACAGGGAAGAGCTTCTGCCTAAGAGCTCATCTCAGTCTCCCCTCTGGCAGGTTAAGGCCATTCCCCTTGGCCTGTCCCTACAGGCCCTTGTCCAAAGCCCCTCTTTTGTTCTCTTATGTTCAGTAACTTACAGGTGCACACAAAGCCAATGCGAGGGCTCTGCAGGACATGCGGGTGCAGCATCTCCTGTGCATCTGTGATGCAGCCAGGTTCAGCCACAGCCAAGCCTCCGGATGAGCCCCGATCCCAACTTTGAGATGGCAGCTGGAAGCCGTGGGGATTGGTGGTGTGTGGTCACAGCAGTGTGCAGAACAACTTCCTTTGGAATTACCTGGTGTTGCTGCCTCATCTCCTCAGCACAGGCATCTGGACAGTCCTCTCCATCCACAGGCAGCTCTGCCATGGAGCTGGATCCAAAGAGCAGAACCTCTGAGAGCAGAGCTGCTGCTTGTCACAGACACGCCATGCAGGAAATCAGTGCTTTTCTCTGAGGGAAACTGACATGAACACGGTTTACTGTTGAGAGCTCCAAGCTCCCCCATCTAGAGGGAGCTGGTCCTGACCTCACCCTCCAGCACACAGTAAAACAGAGATGGGTTGGTTATTCAGGTTTAAATCTTCCCCGAGTAACAACTCAGGGTTTGCGTTCCTTATTTTTAGTGTATTTTGATGATCTGAGCATCCCCAACCCCTGTTTGCAGACACCCTGCCAGAGTCAGGGCTGCAGCCGGGGCCGACGTTCACACACACATAAAACCTGACTCCCAATGGCAGGGATGCCATAAAACCATGAAGCCACGCTTGGGCCAGAGCTTCCTTTGCACTCAGACACAGCAGTTCTTGGCTTTGCCCCCTTACCATGAATTGTAAATGAAGCTGCTGCACTCCTGCACCACCACCAGCATCAGTGACCGGGAGGGACCATCGCAGCTGCTCTGCCACGCTGCAGCACCGCCGAGCACAGGGAAGTCAGAGATTATCAGATGGATCCAAGCACTCGCCCAGCCCTGCTGCCCAAGCCACCAGATCACCTCTGCTTTGTGCAGGATCCACACGATGAGGCCAGAACCCAGATGTGTAATGCAGTGATTCACGTTGTTCTTACTACCTGGAAAAGAGAGAAGGGACGTGTCAATACAGCACACTTACAGAGAGTTTCAACAGTGCAATTGGTGTCACGTTATCTTCCTTCAAAACCCTTTTCAGACCTATTTATCCAACAACTGAGTGCGATGGCAGCACGAAAGCTGTGACAGCAGCAGCACAAGCTGCCCAGTGACACTGAGCCGGCCTCGGTGCTGCTGCCCACAGGCAGCTCCCCAGCCAGGCCAGTACCACCCATCACCATCACCCCATCACCATCACCCCATCACCATCACCCCATCACCATCACCCCGTCACCGCGAGGGCTCCAGCAGCCACAGCCTTCGCTCCTGCAGCATCCCAGGGCTCCGCTGCAGCTTGTGGAGCCTTTGGAGGAGCTGGTTCCCAAGGGCCTCTCAGCGCCCGCAGCGTCCTCGGTCACCTGCAAGTGCGTAACATCCATGCAATGAAGCTGAGGCAGCTCCCCCCGGCCTGAGCTGCAGCAGAACAGGATTGAAACCACAAGAGCAGCTTTTACAGAGTGTTTATTTTCCATACCACAAGGGACAGACATGAGCAGAGCTGAGGGCTCTGCAAACCAGACACCGCCACCGGGACACGGCCAAGCCAGCCCCGGCTCTGCTCCCATCTTTGGTAAGCCCTCAGCACCTCCATGCTCCCGGCCATCCCCCAGCCTTGGTCTCTCCCCATCCCACAATATGAAGCTGATAAAACCATTCTGGAGACTGAACTTGTTGCATCCCTCTGGCTCGCATCTCAAACAGGGACTTGCACTGTTAAAACCCAAGTGCATGGTCAAGGGAGGTAGCACAGAGCTAGAAAAGGGACCAGAAGGAAAAAGAACAAGAAACCCCTTACAATTCTTCTATAACACTGCTTTAACGGAACAAGAGGCTGCTCCCTGCACTGAGGCAACTCTCTCTTAACAGCAAGCGCTCCAAAGAGGAAGAGTCCCAGGTTTGCTCTCAGTGGGCACACGAGGTGTTCCCCTTTGTGCAGCTACAGCCAAGCTCCAGACCAGTTACAGCAACAACCAGCACCACGCTGGAGGAGGCACCGGCACCGGGCACACCATGGTCTGCCTGCACAGCCCAGCCCAGCCCAGCCCAGCCACCCGGCCCAGAGAGCCCAGGGGCACCTTCACATGTTGAGCCTCACGGCAGGGAACAGAACACAGCGGCTCCGACTCCAGCGGCAGGTTAATAACTAACACCACTTTAATGCAATACTGCCGAGAGCCTGGAAATCCAAGGAAAACAAAAAGAACCCTTTATGGTCTATGTACATTACATCCATTTACAGAGCTGGCCAGTACTGTGTACAACATATAAATACATGATCAAACAGATGCATAGAGGGTACTTACAGGAGCCAAATAATTCACTTTATACATCCAAGAATGAAAATATATAAAAAACCCAAAAGGAAGGAAAGCCCCCTGCTTTCCATGCTGATGGAGCTCACACGGATCACGGGGGTGCCTGCAGGGGCTCACACGTTCAGGGCCTCAACGCAGAGCCCGCAGGACTGAGCTGTTGGGAACCTCCACGGCTTCACACCAGTTCAGGGCACAGGCACAGCACCAGGACACGAGCTCAGCCCCGCAGACCAGAGGCGCTCGGCTGGCGCCTGATGCTTTTACTTCTTTCTTTTTCCTCCTCTTCTTGCACCCTCCATGGGCTCCGTGCAGTGCTTGGTTACTGCGCAGCCGCCCGCAGCATCCTTTGGTGGGCACCACGCTCTGCTGCAGCATCCAAAGACCACTGAGGACTGTCCCTGCAGAGCAGCTCCGCTTGCACCAAGGGCCCAGTGGTGCTTCCCAGCACACTGAGAATGGAGAGGGCAGTAGGGGACAGCAGAAGACTGCAGGGCCTCACCTAGTGCAGCCCCAAACCAGAAACACCTTGTTCCAGTTCCTTTGGATGCAACGAGTTCCTCAATGGAGGGCTCACGGGCTGCCACAAACTGCCTCTCACTCGGGTATTCACCTCAGCACAGGCACCAGGACACAGTCGGTATCTCCATGACAGCAGGAAGCAGGAGGATGGATCCAATGGGACGCAGCCCACCGAGACCAGAGTGTAACCATGAGCCAAAGGGTTCTGCACTGGAGATCTTCGTGGGAAGGCAAATCAACGTTCCTCACTGCAACAAAGTGTAGTAGCATTTCTACTATAAACAGAATAGTACTTTGTGTACAGGCTTTAGCATCAGTCGTTATCAAAATACACACACTGAATATACAATCTGTCCCATGGCCATAATTCATTATCTCACCACAAGGCACAATACACACAGCTTAGAGGGTCCTATGCAGTCGTCGTGACAGAAGGCGCCGCAGCCCTTGCACATGATCATGGCTTTCAGGCTGCAGGAGCACTTGAAGGAGATCTCGTCAACGCTGCTGCTGTCAGCAAACATCTGCACAGACAGGGCCGGGTTCCGGCTCGCAGCAAAGTTCGCTTTGTGGCTCAGCTGCACCACGCTCCCAGCGAGGCTTCTGGGAAAGGCTGGAGCACTGGATGAATAATTAAAGCTGGTGGAATTAAGCTGCAGCTTAGAAAGCTTCCCATAAAATGCTTGCTTGATATTGAGCTGTGAGGGGATGGAAGAAGGCTCCAAGGGGTGACTGTGGCCTTTCCCTGCTTCCCGTGAAAACCTGAAGAACGGCAAGTCCGTTCCCAGCGGGACACTCTGCAAGTGCTCACTCAGCTCCTGCTGGTTCTCTGCGTTCCCCTTGCCTGGGCTGCCACTCACCACGTTCTCATTTCTCCTTCCCCCCAGGGTGCTGGGGTGCTGCTTTGAAGCCCACTCCTCCCTTGCAGCCAGCATTCCCTGCCCTGGGGCACAGCTCTTGTCCAGAGTCTGTTTGCTGGGGGACAAGGTTCCTATGGCCGAAGCTTGATCCAAAGCCCTGGGGTGGTGCAGCCTAACACTGGCGTTGCAAGGGAAACCAGAACCAAAGAGCTTTTTGCCTTGAACTCCAGCATAGTTTTTGTTCACCGAGGCACCTCCTGTCTGGTTTGGACCAAGAGAAGTTACAGCTGGAGACAAAAACCGAGGCTCGGTGGAGTTCAACCCCTCCGGACTTGTATTTGTGGTGACACTCACTAACGCGTTGTGCTGTGCCACGCCATGCACCTTGGGCAACTCCTTTTGCTCCTCAAAGCTACAGGAAGAAAAGGTTCTTTCCTGAGGGCCCAGATCCTCAGGCCTCTGAGAGGCACTTCCTACAGTTGCCAGCTGCTCCTGGCAGCTTAAAGCTGAGCCAACTTTGGAATGTTTCTCTGGAATAGACTGAACCTCGACATCCTCTGCTCCAGGCAATGCTGCCCCTGATCCGCACTTGCTCTCCTGGGGATCTGTGGAAGATCTCATTGAGTGGAAGTCATCGCTCCTGCTCAGGGCACTCATCTTTATTCCTACATCTGGAGAAGATTCTGTTCCAAAATAGCAACTTCCACCTCTCTCCACCTTTAGGGAGAGGGCTTCTGACGGCCTGTCCAGGGGTGGCTGCGCAGCTTCCAGCTTGACACCGGTGTGAGATACTGGGAGAACTTCCTCCAAGGGAAGGCTCCCCTTAAGCAGCTGCATCACCAAAGGGTTGTTGGTTTCAACAGAGGACACGGGCCGAGCAGAAGCTGCTTTCTGAGGCAGTGGGGTGCGTGGTCCCTGTCTCTGGGATGGAGATGCAGTGCCCATCGCTGTGACTGCAGGGAGGTCCATGGCACAGGCCGGGTTGTCTGCCCCTGACTTTGATCTAACCCCACTACATATCCCGGTGCTGCCATGGCAGGAGGAGTCCTCCCCAGCCACCTCCCTACAGCTGGTGCTTCTGAAGCATCCATCCATCTCCTCGCTCTCATCAGCTACGTCACCTTCGAAGTCTGAAGCAGTGTCTGTCGTTTCACTGTGCGTACTCTGCACTTCCTCATCTCCGCTTGTCTTGAACTCCTGGCTCTCTCTCAATGGCTCAAGTGCGTTTTCTGGTCCTGTTGTGGGGCTCCTCTCCCTCGGCTGCACAGGTGTTTCTGAGGTGTCTATCCTGTTCTGAGAAACAAAGTCACCGTGTAAAGAGGCTCTCACCACAGACTCTGTGTTCTGCTCTCCCTTGCTCAGGTTGCCATCGCTGCCTTCCTCTGCCGGCAGATGTGCCAAGTCACCCAGCGCGGGGCTGGCCTCCTCCGCTCCAGCAGTCCCTGCTGTGGAGCTCTCTCTATCAGTGACACATTTTTCCACTAACGTTTCAGAGCCATTAAATCTAAATCTAGAGACCATTCCTGGCTCGTGGCGCTCGCTGCCGCCCCAGGACGATGCTGGCAGATGAGCAGGACAACCGGAGGAATTTTCCTTTACGTCAGAATGATAACCCAGCTGCAAGGCAGGGGCAGCAGCACCTCCGAGTCCTGCCACAGCCCCATCTCCTGCAGGACTGACCACGGCTCCCTGCACCCGAGAACACGACAGACCGTTCACTGGAGGAGCCACGCTTTTCAGCTTTGCACTTTGCCTCTCCTGTGATGCAACACAAGATGGGGCTTCGGTCCGTGGGTCACAGAGGGGCTGCTCAGGGCTCTCCTCCTTCAAGGATGACCCAGTCAAAGCACCATAGAACTGCCCCTTGGGAGGCTGAGCGCCTGCAGCGCACTCCTGAGCACCACTGCCCTCGCTCTTTGAGGAGAAGGGGTCTTGCTGTGAAGAGAGGAGGGGATGTGCAGCAGCCTCCCGAGCAGCCCCGCGGGGGTCAGCCCTCTCCCCGCTCAGGCGGGCAGACGGCAGTAGTTGTGCTCGCTGTAGATCTGCCGAACGCTTTCCGTGAGCTCTCTTTGACCTCCTGTGCCCGGCGCGGCCGCCGCCTTCTCCTCCTCCACCTCCTTCATCGGGGCCTCTCCCCCCACCGGGGCCCCCTCCACCCCCGATGGCGGCGGCGGCTTCGCGCTGGGCTCGGGCGTGCAGGGCCCGGGCTTTAATGTCTGCGAGTGTCCGGGCGCCGGCCCTGCCGCGGCTGGGGGGCTCCGTGCTGGGGATGATCCGGGGGCATATCTGGTAAGCGGGCTGACCTTTAACCACCCAGGGTGGTTTAATACGTGAAAGTTGAATCTGAAAGAAAGGGAAAAGCAGTCAGCTCCAACACTCACATCTTCACTCACTGAAATCCACTCCATTAGCACCTGCTCATCATGAGTCTTACTGCAAGAATTCAATAAGAGTTTAGAATTCCAGCTTAAAAACTGACTTTGGGAGAGAAGCAGCAGAGTCCCCACAATCTCTGCATGCATGCTCTGCCATGTGCTATGTAAAGCTCAGTACTACATCGTTTTACTACAGCCTGCAGACAAATAAGTGATTCTTCAGGAATCAGAATGGTCCTTTCTACATCAGGATGACCCTGAGGCTAAGGAGATGGACACCTCCAGTCAGAACAGGGGAAGTCAGAGGGAACATGAAGATTTTGCCCAAAGAAAGGGAACTATGCTGGATAAAGAACACATCTGAAGGTTTCTCTTGCAGCAAGTCAGCTAGCTTCAGGAAAAGCAATTTCTGCATCTACAGAAATGCAAACTAACAGAGCAAGTCAAGGTTATGCTGTGCTCTTGTGCAAAGACCTTGGAATGATTTTCCATTCTTTGCCTGTCTAAATAAGATAGCAGACTGTGGCAATCAGGGGTACTTAGGCAGCTCTACCAATGAAACCCTTCCACTTCTCCTCCCAAGATGACAACACTTGACATTTTAATAATGTTTTGATGCTACTGAGCATGACAGCCCTGGGATAGCAAGCAGCTATAACCCTCCTTCCTACCCGGATGGGTGGGACCTTTGGCTCCTCTTTAGTAGGCTGTGGCTTTTCTGGGTGAACACTTTCAATTGTGTTACGAAAGGACTGACGATCTTCAAGCCGGGGCTTCTTTTCGGGGAAGGACGCAGAGGCAGCCTCCTCAAAGCATTTCCTCTTCTGGTCCTTGGGCTCCCGAGCAGAGTTCTCCTGGGGCAAGCTGGGAATTCTGTTTGCAGCTGCCAACGATGGATCTTCCGATTTGCGGTGTAACTTGGAAGTCTCTGGACAGAGGGGCAGCTCGGAGCTCTCTGGCTTCAGCGCTGCAGGCGAAGGGCTCGTCTCAGCTTTCTTCAGGTCTGTCTCAGGCTTCGTCTCTTTCTGGGCTGAGGGCTCCTGTCCCGCAGCAGCAGTCTCTTTGGAAGCCTCCACTTGCTCCGGCTCCCACAGTTTGTAGAGGCTCCTCCTGGCCCGGCACCGCAGGTCAGCCCGGGAGCGCTTCCTGAAGTGCCCGTCCCTCTGCCGCGTCGAAGGCCCGCGCGGCAGCCGCGCCTCCCCTTTAGCCGAGAGCCCCGTCCTGTTCTCAGCATCCTCCTGCACCAGACTCTGCTCCTGGGATTCCTCCTGCGTCAAGCCCAACCTACGAGATAAACATAAAACCCAGGTAAAACCTAAAGCCTGTCCCGATTTAAGCACTCCATCCTTTACCAAGAGCTGTACTCCATAACACTGACAGATGTACAGATTACAAAGCAGAGACTCATCAAAATCTCATTATGTCACTCCGCAACGACATAACCCACACAGTCACTATCCCACATTACTATTACTGGGAATAATAAGAAAATGTAAAGACCTGAGAGGTAAAACAAGTAAAATTAACTGGGAACAAAAGAGATGGCCTACAAACTTCTGCAAATGCCAATAAGGATTTCCTGGAGCAACAGCCTGAACAATTCACCCCATAAAACCTTCGTCTTTCAAGCACTCTATGCTGCACCTTCACAGCAAAGCAGAAACACGCTCTGCTACCTGTATAATAAAGAGATAAAACAGGACAGATGAGGTAGTTTCTCACTTTTGTCCATAGTAGTCCTCAAAGAACTTCTCTTTCCATTGCTCCACTCTCTTTTCCTTTTCCATTTCCTGCCGAATTCGAACCTGCATTTCATGGGTGAATTCACCTGCAAGGAAGCAAGAGGCTGAAATTGAGTTCCAAACAAAACCAATTCTGCAAATGCAACCTTCTGCATTTTCACAGGACAGTAGCTATGTATCTGAAGGACAGGTTTTCTGTCATCACCCTGCTCCCCACCCTGCCATTGGTCCACACGCTGCCTGCAACTCCTTAAGGGCAATGGTCACAAAGTCTCAAGCAAGTCTGAAAAATATCATGTTTTACCAGACAGAGGGCACCATCTGAGGAGGAGATAAGCCTGGCACTACTTTACAGCCCCAGCACTTCATTCTGAAGGTCCCAAAGCACCAAAGGAAATCACACCTTTGATTTTAATGCACCATGGGCAGACACTGCCAGGCTGGGCTAAACTCCTGGTCATTAACTGTGAAAGCAAACCCATAAATCCCACCAGCCGAGTGCCTCTCCTCCCCCCTGCAGGCAGGCAGAGCCGCTCACCATCAGCCAGGCGCTCCCTCCAGCTCTGCGCCGCGTGGGTGAAGAACTCGTTATTGAGCGCGCTGCCGCTGAGCCGCATCAGCCCATCAGCCCCAACCTAATGGATACACAGAACACGCTTGTTCCAGCCATTCCACAGCCAAGGGGCACAGGAATGTGGATGGGAGACCCTCACGTGCTGCACCCTTGTACCTGTCTGTCAACTTCTGGAAGGAGGTAGAGAAGCTGCTGCTGGAAGTGTGATGGGAGCGCATTGAAGGTTCTAGAGTTTATCAGAGCTCGCAGGTTTGTGTTGACAAGAATGGACCCAGGTGTTTCAAAGTCAATATCCTCTCCCCTGTTGCGTTTCATTTGCCCTGGAGTTTAAAGACAGGTAAATAAAATAACTATTGTTGTACAAAAAGATTTCAGCATTGTGGGCAAGAAATTTGTGTCAAACTACTAAAGCAAAAGGAGCAAGATATGTGAGAAAAGACTGTGGTATTCAAGTGTGAAGAAAGACTCTCAATCACACTAATTAATAGATCTGCATCTGGAATTTTGACAGGAGGTCACATTTGTGTCATGTTCAAGTAGAAATCTCCATGCTGCTCTTCACACCAGACAAACTTTAAACAATTATCTCACTCATGTTCGGGGAGGAAGAGCTGAGAGCCTTAAGGTCATCATATGCTTTCTGAAAGAAGCTTCCTGGTCTTTTCTCAGACATACACAACTTCAGCATCACCTGCTAAAGGATTCTTGTAATCTCACCTGCCAGTGATTCCTGTAAGGTCCATCAGAAGCACTTACCAGCCGTGGGCTTCCTGATCCCCCTCAGAAGCTGTGGAGGGTCCCTGTTTATTTCTGTTCTACTGCGCAAGGTGGCTTTGCACAGGGCCAGAGAGCTGCTGCTGCTGCTGGATGTGCTGCTGCTCTCCCCGTCAGCGTGCCTTCCCGTGAAGCCTACAAGCAAAACAATCTCATAAAGACATGCAAGGAACAGCAGAAGCCCAACTTGGAGAATGGTTTTACATACAAGAATTATCTGCTATTACCCCTGTTACAGGGTATTGCACAGTTATCAAGTACTTTGACGGAGCTAAACACATTCACAGCTCTCTACAGTCACATGCATTCTCTTGAAGCATTAAGGAAACCCTCAGGCGAGCTTACAGACAAGCAGGGAGTACTGACTGAAAGCTTGCTGGGCAGTCATGAGAAAACCACCCCCCAAAAGCAATGCTCACCAGAGGCAGACTCCATGTGTGCCCCGTTTACTTTCAGTGGTGTTAAGACAACACGTGGCAGCATTACACCAGTCTTTTTCTTTTGCTTGGTTGTCTGCAGCCCAGAAAGAAACCAAAGGAACAAAGATGTTATAGAGGGGTAAAATAATCTTCTAAATAGAATGTTCCTTAGTTAAAGATCTACCTAGCTCCTAGGTAAATCTTCAGGTGTATTTATGAATAGCAGAGAATTCAAAATTACCTTCCATAGTATCATAGAATCCCAGATTGGTTTAGGTTGGGAGGGACTTTAAAGCTCATCCAGTTCCAACCCCTGCCACAGGCAGGGACACCTTCCACTAGAGCAGCTTGCTCCAAGC
>JANHGB010044977.1:0-59716 GCA_026283785.1 Coracopsis vasa | reverse complement strand
ATTTTTTTATTTTTTTTTTTTTTTTATTATTAAGGCAAAGCAGCCTTGTAGCGAAATGGTTTAAGCAGCTGCATTGTGGGGAAGCACAAAGAAGTTATTATTGTGTCTGTTTAGGGGGGTCGGATAGAGGGGGGAGATATTCGGCTGCTGTTGATGCCGATTGTTGACTTGCCATCTGCCAGATAGGGAGAAGAAAAAAATGACAGCTCCAGCAGGGTGTTCAAGAGGTTGTTTGGAGAGACGCATAAACATGTGCAGATGTCGAACTGAATAATGGCAAGAACTTGAGACGGTTTATGATGCTGCTGTTGTGTGTGCATATACAGAATGAATGTATGTGGAGATTTGGTTAGGAGGAGGGTACATATTAATTATCATTGTCCCCCACCGCCTCCTTTACTTCTGTTAATTAGTTCAGGAGTTTAATATCTTCCCTCCCTCCGTTGTTTATTCCTAAAAAGAGCCTTTTCTTGTAGGGAAGAAAACTTTTGATTTCTCCATGTGGTGCGTTTAAAAAAAAAGAAAACCCAACAGCTTAATAAATTTGGTATTGTGGAAGCAGAAAGAGTGATGCAGTTATTTCAGTCTCAGATGTTTGGTGGACAGGTGCTATTACAAGTTTTTACATATCTTTGTCTGTCTGCCTCAAGACTGATACGTTGCATACCCCTGCTACTGCATCCTGAGCTTTTCTTATGCGGAAAGTGCCAGTCGGTGGTTATCATCTAGTATTATATAGCAGACAAGTAAATGCTAGGGGTTAGAATGAGATTAGCAATTAATTTTCTCTTTCACTTGATCTTATTTTCAGTTCTTTCTCCAAAGCAAGAAGCTGGTCAGCCATAACTTACATTTTCCTGTTTGACAGTTGCACATAAAATAAATTTGGATGGCTCTATAGGAATACAGTTTTCTTTCTTCCACTAAAATCCTTTCTTATTTCTTGTTCAGTGATTTCTGGTGCTGCCGAGTTTCCAGGATAATGTGAAAGAAATGTGAAAAAGGATACAGGCATGGAGGGAGATTAAATTAGCCCAGAAGGGCTAATTGTCTTATTCAGGTGATCTCTTACTTTAAAGATAAAAATGGAAACTTTGAAATAATGATTTTTCTTCTCTAGTATTATGTGAAATTCAACATTCTGATACCTATATTGAACTGAAAAATGGAAAATGAAATAGTGGTTGAGGTGCACTGTCGCGGTGGATTGCAGGCATTTCTTCCAGTTATCAGTATATATCAGAGTTTTTTGGTCAGTCACAGCATGATTTCAGTACTATCTGAATGAACCTAAGCACCTCTTTCCACCAAGCTCCCAATGGAAGAGAAAGAACCCCTTTTTATTGTGTCTTCCATCTTAGGTCTAAGAAGCACCAAGTCTGTAAGTTATTGATAGCGATAACTACTGATGGGAGCATTTGATGTGCCCTTTTATTATCACTGTGACAGGGTGGCAGAAGTCAGTTTAGGATTATGTCAGCTTAATTCTAACTGAAAATTCAGGTGTGGCTGCCTCCTACCCAAGAGCTGATTTCCACATCTGAGCCTAGGCAGAGGTCAACCACCACTGCAAATGGAGAATTGCTTTTTGCCTCTTAGTTGGGTTGTCAGTTCTTCTCCATCGAATTGTGCTGTTTTCTCTGTTCTGTCATTGCTGATGTGCAGCCCAAGTTACTTGGGTAGTGCTGCATTGCTGTTTATTGTGAAGCATTTCATGCTACCAAAGAGTTCTCCTGATGTGTACAGCAGCAATGGAGCTGTTGTTTCAACTCAAGCAGTTTGAGGAATGCTTGTGTGTATCTTAGACTGATTCTTTGCAAATAATGCTGGCTAAATGATAAAGCAAAAAGGTTGACTGCAGCAGTGTGCTTGAGTCAGAGACATAGATGAACGATGTGCTAGCTTTTTGGTAGCTGGCAAGGTGTGAGGCTGGTAGCACACCTAGTGACGAGGAGAAAGTTCAGAGGAGCTATCTTAAAATTATTGCAATGTGCTGAGTTTAAAAGTGAGACGGCTTGCTTTGTGAAAACATGCTAGCAAGTATACCAATTTTAAGAGGGGAAAGTCACATAATTTTTGACAACACATTAATCTGTCAAAGAAACTCAGCTGAATGATAATGCTATTGTCAAACGTATCGTACTCTTTTGCAAACAATGGAAAGTTTGAGATTTCTTGTGTAAACTAGAGTTGGCTGTTTTACAAAATGTTGTAAGTAGAGAATATTAAGAAAATGTTTAATTCAACTTAACTACATGTGAAAAGCATTTACATTTTAATTGTCTGCTTTAATATATACATTTGTACCAAGTACATGAATTTAAGTCATTGCCGCTGTAGCTGTCCTAGTGTAATTTAAAGGTGAATGTTTGTGTTCTTGCCCTACTCTTAAGATATTTTCAAAATCTGAAAGAGATCTCTGGTCTACTAGCACTTCATTAAAAACAGAAGAAAGTCATATTTTTTCTGTTACACAAAGTACCACTTGATGCTGTTAGTCCTGTATAAAAAAATACAAATATTTAAAAGTACTGAGAATGTGGAGGTTTTTAGCTATAAAAAAATGATGTGAGACAATATTCTACATGGTTTTTTGCATTTACCACATATATATCGCAACACTATTAGAACCTACAGAACTGCTTTGAGAAGCTGCTAAATAGTGTTTTGAATTTTGATCCGATAAAGCCTTATGCAAGAGAGAAATTTAGAAAATGTGAGCAGTGTCCCTCAATGTTTCCAGGAGATACAGTCCTTGGTTTTCAATTCCTGAATAGCAGGCATATTTAGAAAATATTGATCTCCTTTGTTGTTCAGGGATGCTGATGCAATACAGAACTCTGTTGTTCCAGACAGCGTGTGCTAATACCAACTTCTATTAAATTTATTTTTTGTTCTAATTCTTATCCTTAAAGAATGAAGGGGAAGTGAGAGTGATGTTGAAACTGGCGAGGTTTTCTTCCTGTTGGCTCAAAATGGACATGGTAAAGGTCAATTCTCAGTTTATCAGGATGTCAGCTAACTCAGTATTTCTGGTATGATTTTTTAAAAGGACAAAATTCTCTGCATATGGAAATCGAGTATGTGCTGTGAACATTTATTTTCCATGAGATGCCAAAAAACATCAGTAATTCTGTGTGAATATTGTAGATGCCCAGTTTGAAAACTGCATTTACGTTTGAATAGCGGCATGTCTCTCTGTTATTGAATATTTTCCTCTAGATTTTCTGATATTTCAGAGAAAAGATTATTAATGCAACAGGAAAGCATTGAATAAACAGCAGGAGCTTAAGTACTGATGCATTTGCACAAGGCAGTGCAGTGACTCACACCAGTAGTCCTAATGAAAAAATGGGGGACTGGTGTTTTGAACCCTACTGAGCTGAGGCACATAGGTTGCATATAGAACCTAGGGGGAAGAAACTCCACAGTAAGAGTAGGGAAAAACTTTCCATTGAGGAGAGTGGTCCTTCCATCACTTTACCTGCAGAGGAGCATGCTGAGACCATGGAGAACTATTTTGGCTTTGCGCTGCCTGGTGGCTCCACCTCTCCACTTGGAGGTAGGTTGTTTTAGTACCAGGAGCCCACATACCTGATCAATACTTACTACTGCTTCAGTGTATCTTGGCTGGCATGGAGAAGAGAATGTTGTCCCTGCTTTCCTCTCCCTCCTCTTGATCAGCTGAGGAACTTCTAGATCATTTTCCCCATGCTGCTTGCTGCCTTCTTCAGAATCTTAACATCTGTGCAGTTTTCACTGATTTCTGGCCACACAGCTGTGAATTGCTGAACATAAATTGACCAGTCTTTATATCTGCACTGGATCATTGTGATGTGGTGGGCAGTGAAAGGTGCTTGAACTTTCTCTCCTTAATTCCCCATTTTGCAGGAAACTTAATGGAATCTTAACTGTGACATAAGCCGATGCACACACCTCGCATGAAATGTTTCCTATTTCCCAGTTGTGAGTAGAAAAATTAATTTGTCTAATGTTAAGTACAGATGTGCTGAAAATGTCATTTAGCATTACTGGGATCTGTGGGAAAACAGTTAGTATAAATAAATAATCACTGTCTCACAGTAGAAAAGACAGACTCAGAAAACGTTAGTTCCAAATTCTGCTTCTCTTTGAACAGCTGGCAAATATTTGGGAGGGGGTGTATAATAAAAATAGCTTTTAAAATGCTAAGGCGCAGTAGGAAAAATACCATCTTAAATTAATTTTTTGGTGTGCATTAAGATTTTGTCAAATCTTTTGTATGCTGTATAATTGCACATTCAGATTAGATTGAAAGAGTCATGAGCACAGGTATACTTTTTTAGTTTTTTTAAAACATTTATTTTTTACAGTAGCTTTGAACTATTTTCCAAGTTTGTTATCATTAAATCAGACATAAGTAATTATTTAACAGAAGTGCTTTACATTTACTGGTGTCTGCTGACTTAATCAAATAGTCTGCTGATGCTTCTAATCGTGTGTTAGGTAACACTGCCCTCAGAGGGCCAAGGTGAGTAAATTCAATCTCGAAACCACTGGCATTACTTCTGATATTTTACTTGACCTGACATGAATTACAGTTGTTTCTTTTAAAGAAAAATGGCTTGTGTTTAAGTAGTTTTATTTACTTTTATGTAATTTTTTTTAATGTGCTTAAATAAATTCGTTCCTCCCACCTCCCCTTGGTATTAAATATTAGTGTAGGGAAACTGGAGTTTTGATTTAACAAAATGTGCCATAAAAAAAAAGAAAAAGAAAAAAAGGGCAAACAATGTTATTTCTGTTAATCCATTTTAGTAAATTGATGACACAGACAAGAGGCATTTTTTTTCTCCCTTTTTCTTTCTTTCTGTTTTTCTTTTTCTTTTTTTTTTTCTTCCTTCTCTCTTCTCCTCCTTCCCTTAAATCTCACTTATGTCTGTGTGGCAGCTGTTGCTTCTTTTAAGGAAGCTAGTTTTTGAACTCAGGTTTCTGTTGCTTATCAGCACTGTATATTAAAGACATTTCCTTCACACCTCTAAAGCCATTTACATATTGAAAAATGTAGATGTTTTGCAGAAGTGATTTTGAAAAAAACCCAACTGTTTTTTAAATAATAAGATTAAATTACTGAATAATTTTTCAAGAATTGCTGAATCTCCATATGCTTAGGATGAGAAGTGGTGAGACTAACAATAGCAACCATTGAATCTGAGGTGAAGTGTATGTTTGAAGAGAGAGTTTGAGTTCTCAGATGAGGTAAAAAAATTATGAACTCTTGAGTGGTACATTTGTCTAACAGGGATTTGTTGACTGCTCATATGGTTTCTTAGGAAGCTTTTCTTTGTGAAGCTCCTCAGCAGTATCAAAACTACAAGCATTGCATCACTAGAGCAAACATACTTTGTGAAATGTCCTGAAGGCAGGATTCTTGTTACTAGCTGTCACAGGTAGAAAAGTAAAATCATTAAACTTGCAGTACAGAGGCTAATACAGAGCCAGCCACAAAGGTCATGTTCTAAATAAACTTTCATTAAGCATTGTTTCTTACTGCCAGTGTACTATTAAATACAACATTAATTAAAGAATGTTATAGGGGTGCATTTTGCACGAAGATCAGGTTGCATTTTCATGTATTTCATGCCTTATTTCATCTTTTGGTTGTATTCTCTTGGTAGCTATTAAAAAAGCAGCCACCAATAATCTAAAACTGATTCCAAATCTGTTTTCTTTGTGTATGTATTTATTGTTTGTATATATCTGTGAGGTATATATTCTAGTATCCCTTTTCTCAAGTAGCTTGAAAAACTTTTACTAGAATTAAAATCATGTAGGAATTGCTTGGCTTTCTTTGTTGCAGTGGTTGAAATTAGAGACCTGTTCTTACTGTCTAGTAAACAGATCCTAAAAGAACATGTTTTTCAACTTAGAAGGGTGTAAATTTAAGCAAAATAATAATTTAGGTTACATTAACTCAGCAGGAAGCAGGGTACAAACTGAGTGATTGTCTATGGCAGATACACTGCTTTTTTTAAGTACCGGAGCTTGTTCATTAAATTGTCAGGATATCTTGTGGTTTGGTTAGCCTGCCTAGACTTCTCCTTTTGCATGGAATTTCTTTTCACTTGAATTAATGAATTTTAGATGTAAATTTCCTGTTGTTTGCTTGTATTGAGGTATTTGATAAACATCCATTCCAAGTATCTTTAAAGTAATTTAATATTGTGCATACTGGAAAATACACTTTTTTTAATGAGGGGTTGGTAAGTTAGAAGACGTGGAAGTTTTTTCTTTTTCAAATACTCTGCTGTGTTTTAGTATTTTTTTGTATGGAGGATTTTTCTTTCAAAGCAGTTCCATAGCAAGATGTTTATTAAGAAGTATGGGCTAAAATGTTTTTTGATCTTTAAGGAGGTTCTACAGAAGGAATGCAGTTGTAAGAGAGCACCTAGAGTGCATCTTGAGAGCCATTAAACCACTTGAGCAGCTAAGTGAACTGTTCACTGATACCACTGTTTACTTTAGTCTTCAAAAGTGTTCTCTCATTTGTTAATTAAATCGCAAAATAAATAAAGGACAAATGATAAATATTCATGCATAGGCCATCAGGAGGTATTGGAATATTGGTCATTTCAAGACAAAACTAGGGGGTTTGGTGTATGTGTGTGTTTGTACAGATGTCTTGAAAAAGTCTGACTGTGATTCATGTTGAGGAATTGTTTAGGAGAAACATTCTTCAAAGAAATATATTTATGAAAGAAATATATGGATCCTTATGAAGGCATAGTATTTTGCAATTGCTTTTAAATTACATCTTCTCTGCCTGGCTGTAGTTTGCAGGGCGAAGACAGAGGTACAGCTGTGCTCACGAGAAAACGGGTACTCGTACGTCATTCAATATTTATATCTTCTTGTGATTAGCTTTTTTCCGAAGTCGCTAGCTCCCTTCAGAGGAGCTTGAAAGTACTAGTCATACTTTTCTAACGGTTTTTCTCCAGGCAGATCATCAGCTACATAACTCAGTAGATGATAAAAAATCTGTTCTCTTCCCTGATTAAGAGTTTTTGAGTACCTGGTAGAAGCCAAATACACTCTAAAATGTTGTCCTAAGAGGAAATGAGGGATTAAGTGATCAGGAAAATGTGCACTGAGATGGGTCTCTAACAGCAGTCTCCTTATCTACAGATTTAGTTCTGAAGAGCGTGTATGTGAGTAAATAAAGTCTTACGTTCTTTCTTGAACTGACTAATAAGTGTACTTACCCTATCAGCTCTGATTTTTAGAACACAGCCTGGCCAGTTTATTCCTTACAGAAAGGAGGACTGTCTTTGACACCTGAACTGTTGGATGGCTGACCTGTTTTAGGCATGTTGGTATTCTTTCCATGCTGTTCTTGAACTCTTCAGTAGTCTTAGATGCCTGCCTACCATTTAATTCACCTTGTAGAGAAGCCTAAGATCTTGATAGATTTTAAACGTAGGAAGAGGGACTTTCTCTTGTAACTTACTGTTCCAACTAAGTAAGATATAATTTATTAGAATTGTAAAGAAGAGTCTCTTTATGGTCTGTTTAAGAAAGCAACAGGGATATTAATATTTTTAAAACTTACTTTGGGTGATCTGATACATAAGGTTTTGTTTTGGCTTCAGCTTTTGAATTCATGCAGATTTCAGCAAATTTGTCATAGGCATTTTTTAAACATTCTTTACTATGAGTCATACCTTTACTTAAGCCTATGATTATTTCATTTTCAAGTATTCAGCAAACTTAATTCAAAAAATGTCTTTTTCATGTAATGATTATATGTTTTTCCCTGTTGGTATTAAAGTTACACATTCGTTTTCCCATACTGCACTTGTATTTGTTCTCCGACTTACAAACTGTCATGCCTGGTTTTTTTGCTTGTTTGTTCATTTTGGGGTTTTTTGGTGGTGTTTTTTTGTTTGTTTGTTTTGTTTGCTTTTATGTTAGCTGGGATTTCCCATTGTGAAATCATTTCAGGTTGATAGCCCCAGAGAACTGAAATAGACAGCTTTGAGTCAATACAAATGTAACTAGCGTTATATTTGCTCTATTAATTTTGTGGTCAAATTAAGTAACATTTTCAATTTTCTTTCTACTTCCATGAATAGATTAAAAAAAAAACCCAAACCATCAAGTAGATAACCTGCTATCTAGAAGCAGGACTAAATAGGAAGAGTTTTGCTTCTGAGGGGCAAGAGATACATTTCAGCATGAATAACGTGGTGTTAATTTTTCTTTTTCCTCTTCTCCTACTCCCTACCCCACTTCTCTGCATAAATACATGTTGGAAATCAGAAATGTAAATGGCTTTAGTTAGATTTTTAACCCATGGGCAGCGTTAAAATCTTTACAGGTTGTGATCAAGTTCAGCTAGGCCATATTAACAATTCCCATGTTGAACTTCAGTGTCAGTTAATTGATTCCACTCATAGAAAGGTAAAGATGAGATTAATGAATTTTTAGATTAGCCTTCAATGGAGTAATCTTCATGTCAGATGGATATAAACTTCTTTCTGACCTTTGAATTGTATACAAGCTAAGTAGCTACTGCTAACAGGGTACTGGAGTGGTCTAATTTGCAAACAGTGAGAAGTCCTTGGCACAGTTGGAAATTCTGCATTGTTAATACACTTTTTTTCTTAATATGTTCAATTGTATAATGATGAAACTGTGGCTTATTTAAAGTCTTAGTAAGTACTTGTGCATAGGTTATTTACTCTGCATAGTTGATGGAAATCAGAGAGAAAGATATGAACTCACCTGTACTTAACTGAGTAATTGCACTATATAAATGAAATTGTTGCTGAGAATTTGGTGTGGCATTGTAAAGTATAATGCTATTAAGGAGATCTTTTTTTTCCATCCTTAAATAGCAAATAAGTGGCAATAATGAAGCTATTCTGTCTTTGCTGATCCATTCTGTATGTTTCTGCCTGAATACTTCATGGCTTGCAGAATCTTCTGCTCAGGCTGGGGTAGGGGTAAGGTGGAGGTGGTGAGTTTGTTGGGGGACTTACCTCTTAGAAGGTAATTGGATTTGCCTTTTTTATTCCTTCTGCTTTCAGATATATTTATTAAGTCTATTTTGCGTAGGTTCTCCTACTAACCAAAATTTTCTTGTATTTGTTTAATGTATGATTTGAGGAAATTAATAGGTTTTGCTGTGGCTCAGCAGGATAAATGTTCTACCTTGTCGTAGTTTAGATTTCATTTTGCCATTAAAAATCAAGCTGTAGTGCTTATTTTTTGCCTGCAGCAAATTTCAAAGTGTTTATATGTGTAAAGATACAGGATTTTGAAGAGGATAGTGTGATAAAATTTAGAATTACAGAGTACTACTGTACAGTACTTCTAGCTTCTTATTCCAGAGGCATTATTGTGTAGTCCAGGCTGACCGTTGCAGTTCCATTTTGTAGGGAGTTAAGATTTCTGTAAATTGAAAGCATCTGAAAAGATTTTGGTGTAATTAATGTTAGACACTGATAATATGTTATGTTTTTTAATATCAAAGTGTTTTTTTTTCTACAGTAGTAATGAACATTTTTTTTTATCCTTTAGGAGAATATATAAAAAACTGGCGGCCAAGATATTTCCTGCTAAAGACAGATGGCTCTTTCATAGGCTATAAGGAGAAGCCCCAGGATGTGGATCTGCCATATCCACTCAACAACTTTTCAGTGGCAAGTACGTATTTCCAGTATTTATTATTCTCTCAGCATATTGACAAAATATCTGCTACATATTGCTTCATGTGTAGTTCAGAATTTATTGGTAACACTGCAAGTTTGCTGCCATGTGTCAGACTAGTGCACCACTAATCTTACGTCCAGCTCTACAAGGTATCTTTACCAGAACATTGAAGATTTTGCTGTGGTTTGGTTTTTGAATATTTTTTGGAAGTCTGAGTCCTTATTTTTGTCCATGTGTGTGTCTGAAGTGTCTATAACTAACAATAACATTTGACAAATTATTATTGTAAGAAGAAAATTCCTGGAAAGCTTACTTTTATCCTGATCATTGACCTCTTTTCTCTTTTTCGGTAGTATCTCTGAATTCACTTGAAAACTCAAATTAATTAGAAAATTATCTAGACTGTCAAATGACACAAAATCATGCTAAATTATTTTTCTCTCGGATAATCAGGTAATCAGCTCTCCAGCCTGGTTAATCAGTAATTTCAAGCAATCAGACAATTTGCATATATTAGCAAAGCTACAAAGTGTGTATCTGTTGGATAAAGTGAAGACATTTTGATTTCTTGTTTTCCAAGAATGTTTCTAGAAGATAAATCTGTAGGGCTTTTTTTGATCTGGCAAAGTGAGATTGGTAGAAAAGTGTTTCTGAACAGAAATGAAGGAAATGATATAAGGAGGGGGGAAATATAATGGTGCAAAAAATCTTCCTGTATATGAGTTGTGAATATTATAGCTAGAAACTTTCAAAGGAACACTGGAAGATTTACCCAGTTTCTTTCAAAATTGCATTAGTGTACTGCAGTATAATAAATGAGGGTGTTTAGTTTTGTAGAGGGGTATACAAAGTAATTTGTGTATTTTATTTGTTAAGAAAATAATCTCATGCTCCAAGCCCATGTCTTCTCCCATAGCTAGAGAAGGAAAACTGCATATTCTGATTATGACAGAAGTCTTGCAAATGATGTTGAGCGTGCAAGTCTTCTAATAATAATAGATGCTCATTCGCCTTTTTTGCTATTCAGCATAAAAAGCAGTGATATCTTTAGGTTGCTTATATGAGTAGGAATTGACTAGATCATAGGTTGTAACTGCTTAGTTATTGCTCTGAATATCCTAACCTACTCATTTATTGCAGTTAGTGTTTTCCTAGATACTTTTTCTCCAGTATGCAGCAGAAAGAATTACTGCAGAAGTACAGCAGGCTTTTTTTTGTCCTTCTTTACCGTGTTCTTCATTGCATATTGTGTATTTCTTTGCTGCAGCAGCTAGGAAGATGATCCAAATGGTAGTTCTGCAAAGCGAAGAAATGCATAATTAACAATTAATTACAGTGTGTTGATACTGGTGTGTGTGTTTGTTTGTTTTGTCACTTTTGTTATTTTCATACCCAAAGGTCGTTTTGTGTAATTCTGGTATTAAAATGCTGCCCCTGAACTTTGCCTTGATGGAAATTGGAGGATTCATATTGTTTTCCACAATGACACCATCACCACCATTTCCCACCCATTCCTCAACCCAACTGAACAAAAGAAAAAGTCCTTTCTGCAACTAGCAAGTGCCATAGGTCTGATTCTTAGGCAATATAAGCTGAAGAAAGAGTCATGTAATATTATTTGAAGAAATACACTTTTGATAAGCAAGATGAGGTTTTCTTGCAGGAAAAGGAGTAATTTAAACATAAGTGATTACTGATCAGTGCAAGAATAGGGAGATTTTTCACTCATAAAAAGAATCCCATGAAGGTAAGCGAAGTACCTGTGTAGAATGCACAGGATGAAACCCAAAACCAGTATGATATTGCACTCTAAATTGCAAGGGACTGTAAGTATTTTGTCATATATTTTATCTGTCTAAAGATGAGGTCATGAGTAGGGCAAACAAAATCGCTGTGTGGATGAATCAGATCTCATGGGCAGTACCTGGTAAATGTCAAGAACTGATCACATGGCCTCTGATCCAAGAGTTCCTGAGCTGCTGCAGTAGGTTTGTGGCCACAAGCAGTGCAACATATTTTTCCTGTAATAGTGAAGTACATTTTTCATAAATTACTAGCCAGGCAGATGGAGTGTGAGATCACTGTTAATACCATCTTGATTAGGTTGGCAGGGACTTAAAGATATGTCTTTACAGTCCTATCTTCATGTAATCTTTGTAGCTATCTGTAAAGTGCGAGTGTGGTCTCAGTCTACTTTCTGCTCTCCAAATGATGGACATCTTTGGCTCTTGCTTACAGCTTGTTATTTAAGCAGAAAAGGCCAAGGCTGTGGCATTATTTTTGTAGTACTGATGGAGTTGAACACTGGAAAGTTTGCACAGCTCTGCTTTGTTTGATACTTGTTCTGTAGTGTAAAACTTTTATATCCAGCTCTGTCAAACTAGTTAAAGTCGCACACCTGAGCATTACTCTCTCCCTGGTCTTGTGTTGTCTGCTTACTCCATCATGAATGACAGGAAGGCCAGAGAGAATGAAGTTATTTTAAATACATCTAACAGTGCTTCCAGTGCTATCTTTAAAGATATAAATATGCCTTTTAAAGATAAAAGAAGGTGATGTAATTAAAATGGTGGGAAATTCATTGCAGAAGCTTAAAACTAGTTGATAATGGTTTGCAGAGGTAAATTTAGGAATGTGAGCTTTCTTGAACTGGCTGGTTCAAAATCAGTTCAGCTCTTTTCAGGTAGAGACAAGCAGTTGCAAGTAATCAAGCTATTGTAGCTTAAAGAGATGCTCCTGATTGAGTCACGGTAACTGAGTGGGTGTGCATTCCTAGCCCACTTCAACTGCAAAATAAAATATGTTAATGTAAATTGCTTTTGCTTAGGCATTTATGCAGCCAGAACCAGTTTAAAAATCTGGATTCTGCTGGTATAACTTATCTGTATAGGAAGAGGCCTGGGGGAAAAAAATCTGGCTTTTAAAACTCCATTGTACTTCTTTGGAACAAAACTAGTACTCTGGGTGACAGGAGGTATACCCTCAGTGACACCCTCTCTGCCCACCCCCGCAAATCAACATAGTCTCACAACACTCTTTTTGTCTTGTCCAGTGTTGCTTTGTGTCAACCACTTCAGTCTTCGATTATCATCATTATTAGGGGAAGCAGAGCGGGGAAGAATTCTACTTCAGTTCTATTTAAGGAGCATTAGTGGCTTTACTGATAAAAAGTACTTCTCACATATGCAGTGAGTATGTAGGTAGTCACATAACACATTTGGGATGAGGAAGAAGAATTGGCCCTTTGCCTTCATTTTGATCTTTACGTGGGGAATAATTGGGAAGAGCTGTATCTCTTCACAGTAGCCTTTGAGCTTTGGCCAGAAATGATGTCACCTGGAATTTCTTTCCTGTCTTAATAGTGCTTTCTAAGCACTCTGTGCTACAGCTACCCTTTTTGTTATCTTTGAAAAGGAAAAGCAAATTTTTGTTACTGTGAAAAGGTGACCTTTTATAACCCTTTTTTTTTTTTACTTTTTTTTTCCCCTCTTCTCTGCAGAAATGCTTATCAATGAACCTTGGCTATTCTCAATTGAGGATTCCAGTCTTAATCTTTCAGTAGGCAACAGAGAAGGTTTTATTATTTTGAGGATTTAAAAATCTTCAAAACATGAATATTGAAAGGTTTCAGGGGAGTGATGTTAGGGCTATAAAGAATTCTGAAGGCACTTTCTAAAGAAATGGGTGAGAAAATATATATGTATGTTTTAAGTATATGTATGAGGTTAAATTTGGCATCAGAGTACTTCGGCATTAGATAGGACCTTGTGTGCAACTCCATAATTAACTTTTCAATGAGATTTAAGTTTAAGGTCCCAGGTTTTTTTAATTGTCACAACAGTGGATGACATAAACCCAGAGATAAGCATGTAACTGTAGATACTTACAATTACAGTGTAGATTTCATTCCAAAATAATCATGGTACAATTGAATAATATTCATTAAACACTGAAAATACTTATGGGGAAAAAATGGCAATCTGTGTAACACACTGCATATGCAAATGCATCTTTGGAAATTTGAACTCTAATGTGTACAACTGATATTACTGTCTGTATTGGATGAGGAAATGTCTTGTTTTTCTGGAAAACTAGACCAATAGTTCTCTTCAGGAGACTTTCATATTACTTTATGAGAGATTTCTAGGTGGTATAGTTGATATTTTGCCATTTGACTTAGAAGTTTGGATGCAGTTATTGGCTTGGGTCATGAATGAAAATCAGTTCCTTGGTCTCATCATTCCATTTTAATGGACGGTGCTTTCTTAGACACCAATATAGCATACTGTAATTTCCAGTTATGTCTAAATAGGGCCTGGTATGAGCAAGGCAGGTCGAAGTTTACAGCCAGGTCTGAGAGATTTTATGCTGATGTGATACACCCAGTTGCATTAATAAACGTGGGGTGTTTGCATGAAAGATAGAGAAGGATGTATAATTTTTCTGTGAAAACAAACTAAACCCCATACAAGCCCCAACAGTAAAATGCAGAAATCTATTTTCATTCTCCTGCTTTGCATGTGGGGACAAATGGCAAACTAGTTGTAATGACAAAAAGACTTCATTTAGAGTATTGTAAATAAAAGACTTGCCATCATGATGAAGCATTAAGGATCATCTTTTTCAGCTTCAAGGTGTATAATTATTTTTGGTGTTTGTTACAGATATTATTATCAGTCATATATGTTGCTGTATCATTGTAGCATGTATAAGTATTTTTCATGAGCCAAGCCCCACAGAAGTGGGATTTCTACCCATACAGAACAAAAAGTCAGTCCCTGCTCCAAAACACTAAAATTCCAAATATAAAACAAGGGACAGCAGATGGATGCAAACAGATGGGGGGAGTATGAGAAAACAATGAGACAGTATTAGCCTGTAGTACAGGCAGTGGTCTCAGCACATCAACAACTAATCCATTGTCAAGGTTAGGTTTTTACTCTCTTCTCCCTTCTTTTCTCTCTCCTTCCTTCCCTCCCTCCCTTTTTTTAATACATGCTGAAGGTGGGTTTTAAGGAGAATTTAAAAGAGAACCAGTATGGCAAACAGAAATTAAAAATGCTTTTGAGAAGTGGTGCTGAAATTGGAGCAGTAGCAGGATGGGTGGCATTTTGGTACTGGATAAAGAGTGGTACCAAGGATTAGGAGAGGCTGTGGAGACAGACCATGCTGAAAAGCTACCTATATTTGATGTGATAGAGCTGGGTAAGACATATGGAATGCAAAGAGAAGAGTGATACAATCAAAGGGACAATGAAGAAAAATGATCTCTTCAGCAGTTTTGGGGATGACATTTTTAGGGGAAGACTGCATTCCTTGGGACCAAATATCAAGTTGTTCACATGAATCTCCATGTGACAAAATTTTCTTTTAGGGTCAGACTCCCCATAGATAAAATGTAGTGAGAAAGGAGAAAGCATTTTGAGAAGCATCAGAAAAGTAGTTTTCCAACAGGGAGTAGGTAAACAAGTGGGAGAACAGGGACAGGAGCAAGCAAAGGGTGTGTGTGTGGGTGTGCATACAAATATATAAAAGCCATGGCTTTTCATATGTATATGAGCAAAAGCACATGTATCTGTCTCAATGTTATGAAAGTGGTGTAGTATCTCTACTACTTGTCTAACAGAAGAGGTCATCAGAGAAAAGTGAGGATTTGAAGTGCTGAGTAGCAGTAATGGAAAAAGGTATTTGTAGCAGTGTGTTCACTGAATTTTGACATAAGAAAGAAAAAAACTGGCAGTAGCAACTGAAGGTAAAGGTTGGGACAGAAGTGTTTTATATTTTAAAGGAAAAAAACCGAGAAGAATAAGAAATCAAGGTTAAATTGTAAAGCAAATAGATACACACATGGATAGATACACATATCTGTATATAGGTAGCACTCTGTATTTAAAAGTGCATATATTCTAAACAATACAAACAGTGGTTAAATACTATTTCTTTTATATCATACGATAATCACAGGAAGTTCTCTTTTGTGCTAACCCTCAGTCTGTATTAGAAATAATTTCTCAGATATGCAACCTTCTGTTCATTTTTTAGTGCAGTTTTTTATGGCTGCTTGTGTGTTTAGTATTCTTGTCTAGCCACATCAACAAACTCTGCTGAAGTTGAAAGCTTCCATATATAAAATAATAAAATGTCATTAGTGTATTTTTTGTGCTGGATGACTGTATTTAGGCAAAGAACACTGGTGATTATATGGTTAAAGTTGGAGAATTCAAACTTTAAACTTTTTAATAAAATCTGAACAGATGATCTGTGCCTTTTTTTTTTTTTTTTTTTTTTTTTTTGGCACTGGCCGGTTTGAGGCCCTCTAATTGGCTTCCCAGCTTTGCAGAGTAATTACAGCTTCAAGCAAACTTTGTCATCTGTGGTTCAGAATGGTGTAAAGTAAACAGAACGTTTTGAAATACAGTTTGTAGTTAGAGTTGCTTAGGAGAGTTTAACTAGCATAACTACTTAATTTAGATAGTAGCAGTTATTGGAAAAAGTCTAACATCTTGGAACTGTCAGATTTTGTGTGGATACAGAGATGGAATTAACCTCTGCTAGGTACCTGACTTTTTTTTTTTTTTTTTAAATTTTATTTTAAAAAGAGAATTTCCGTACTTGAGAAGCATCCGTTCCACTTCTTTATACTGGTTTTGTTTCAGTTTTGTCATTTTCTGTATAGATCCCAAAAGGCCAAACAAGTGCTACAGACTTGTTGGAACAAAGTTGTCAGTTTCTGTTACTGATTTTGTATTTTGCTCCTTTGAGCAAGTGCTCTCCCCCAAGCATTTTCATCCCCTCTAATGTTAAAGGGCAAAATTCTCATGACTGATGTTTAATCCCAGGAAGACAAAAAGCTTTAGGATTAAAATGTGTAATTCCAAATTGGAGATGGCTAGCATACAAGAACATGAAGTTGAGTCTGTCTGTTTACTGGCTTACTCATCTTTTTGAATGATAATTTAGACTTCCAACTGTTTTGAGTTGAGATTCAGCCCTTTAATTACATATGTTTATGTATAGTAGCAAACTTGAAGACATTATGTTAGAGTGTTCTCTACTTTTGGTAATGACCCAACTATCACTCGAGCGTTCAGAGCCAGCTCTCAGTAGCCAGTTTCACTCATTCTTCTGTTCTTTTGTAGTTTCCAAACTATTCTCTCTGTCTTAAACTACTTCGGTTTTTTCCAGTAATTAGTAGAAAAATATTTTGATAATTAGCAGTAACTGTATTACAGCACTTACTCATCTTAATAGTTCTTTTTTTCTTTTTTTTTTTTCCTCTAGCTGTAGGTGAAAGATATTCACAAACAAGTTTTTATTCATGTTGCAGTCCTGACAGGAATCTTGTATACCATTTGTATACAGCAGCACTTGAAGCATGTGGGTGTACTAAATATCAGCAGACTTCAGTCACTTTCATCTAGTTGAGAAAGATAGGTAGCCCTTCGCTTCTTTCTGAAACTCTTTTGCTTTGGACTGTAGGGATACAAACATATTTAATTAATATTTAATTTCAGCCTTCCACAAAGAAATTTAACCTTTAGCTGCTTTTAACAGAATATTAAAAAAGCTTATTGAGGTCTGTTAGATTTTTTTTTTTAATAGCATCCTTCAGTGATAGTGGAATGGCTTTTTTATATATATATATATATTCTCTGTGCCATTTTCAATTGCTAAGGTATTTTTTATTGCCTTTAATTGATTTAGTTAATCATCTGTAATGAAAACTCAGAGAGTAAATACTCTGGTAGTTACAAAGCTTAGTATATGCATCCATATGTTTTGTTCTTGTTAATAATGTGCATCTGCACTTTGAGGACTGACTGAAAAAACTAATATAGATAGTACCAATAATATAGCTACATATATAATATATTAGATACAGATTTACGCAATCTACATGCTAATATATATATTAATTACTATACTATATATACTATACTAAATGTATAGATGAAGGTATTGGATATTATGGATTATTATGGATAGCATTTGGACACAGACAGGCTTAATTCTGTTAGTTCCAATTTTGTGTGCTTGAGTTGGCAAACTTACATTAATGCCATTTTAATGTATGTATTTTTGTATGTATTTGCAATCAGATAATGGTGAAATTTAAAATCTTTGGTTCCATTACAGGCACTGGAAAGAATGTACTTTTCAACTGGTATAGCCTTTTCTGCTGGTTTGACTGTACCTAACGTAGTCACCTCAGTTTCCTGTCCCTGACAGCTTCTTTTACCTTCTTTCTCCTAAACTAGCTACTCCAGTTTAGCTATATTCTAGCTAACCCTAATAGTTCTTTTCTCACACAGGTTCCAGCCTTTTTCCTGCCCCATTTTTACTCTTCTCCCTTAGTACATTCTCTAGTCTTTTGTGCCCAACTTCTCTTCTGTAAATGACTTACTGTAGACCATTTTTCTGTGTTGGATTTTGCCTCAACAAGGCAGTTTCTTTTTACTATTGCCTATAGAATAGGATGAGGCATTATAAATATAGGAGAAAGAGGTTTCAATTTAGCAGGTGTAGAGGCAGGAGATATCTGTAACCTCTGGATTATACTTCAGTGCATAGGTTTTCAATGATTTTATGCTTTAGTAATTGTTATTATAATTTTTTACCCTCCTCCCACTGCACTCTTATTCCTCCCACATGTAGTGTGGCCAGATGCCTTACATTTTCATAGGAATACTAAAAGGATATCAAAGGTCTTGGTTTGCCAAGTGTTAAGTCTTGTCTCCAAAAAGTAGTATTTTCCAGCAGTGTGCAGCTTTAGGCAGACACCCAGGAAAGACAATTTCAGCCTACATGATTGAAGTGTGATAGGATTAAAGCTGAGAGGAGGGTTTTGTCAGGAGTAAGATGAGATAATCTTAGTGTAGACAATGCTTCTAGTCTCTTCTGTTATGAAGGTAGCTCAACACATTCCGTAGAGCTACAGTTGAGTTAAGAAAACAAATAGCCTGTTAACCCTTTCCTCACCATCATCACGTTCATAACTTGGACTTCAATCATATCCCTGAAGATGGGGTTTCTTTGATCTCATGAGTAATACTTGCACTCAGCTGCAAGCCTGGCTATGTATCCTAAACAGCTCTACTTCATCATGCTACAAGTTCCTGTCATCTGCTTCTGGCCTCCTCTTCCAGCTTCTGTGTTAAATTCCCTCTTCCTTTGTCCATCCTGCTGTAGCTCTTTCTTCTAAATTTTGAGGATGCCTCTAATCCCACCCAAGACCTACCTGAGTTTATAAAAGCAGTGTGGTTGGATTACTGTTTTCTCTTTTGAGTCTCCACAGTGTATGCAGGTTTGTTAAATGTAATGTCGCCCCCCTGAGCGGTGAGCAGTCTGACTTACATAATATATATGGTGAATGAACAGTTTTTGCATCAACAAATACACACCTTTGCAGTGTACTATTTCCTTTGTTTCTCTCTTATGTGTCTGTAAAGCTTCTGAGGTGTCCTGCTAAGCTGCAGAAAAAAAATCATGTTGACAGACATATCCACTTCCACTCTTCTTTGCTTTTTCAAATTTCAAATTTAAAAATTGCAGTATGCATGGAAGTTCTTAAATCAAGGTGTTCTCACAAAGACAACCCTAACATCAGTTCTTTCATGCCTGTATTAAGGATGGTCCAGTACAAGTAAGTCTGATGATACTTAGTGTGGCTTTATATTGTGGAGGCAGAGGTCATTTCTTACACAGTTGTGTCCCAGATTGTTTAGATTTTCATATATACAAATCAATGCCTTGAACTAAGGCTTTAAGCTTGTTATGAGCTAGTAATATTAAAGAGAATTGCTTTAATGTATTTTCAGTATGCAGATGCATTTCAGAAGGTCAGTTATGAGTATGCATCTTGTGTACAACAACAACAATAAAGGCATAAGAAAGCAAAAGCGAGGGAGACGGTACTTAGGTATGTTGGGTGGCTGGAAGTTTGCTGGGTCTTACAAAGCTCCTTGGAGAATATTTAAAATGCATTCCTGTAAAATTGTGGGTGATAGTTGAGGTTTCAGGACCCTGAATTTGTGAAGAAAAAATACATCAAACATACAATTTATATCTGTGAGAGAATAGCGTGCCTTGTGAAGTGGAACATGTCATATCACATGCCTTTTGTAAAGTGTTGACATTAACTGGAATAAATAAAATGTAATTCACTAAGAATAAATGTAAGGTTTCATGCTAAAGAATAGTCAGCCACATGAGTAAAAGATGTGGGTCAGCTGGTAGGTGATAGCTCTTCCAAAAGGAAGTTACAGTGGATTGTAAGTGAACAAGAAGTCTGTTGCCATATTCATTATTGATTGATTTGTGAACCTGATGAATCATTTTAGATCACATGTTTGGTCTGGATCAGCTTTGAACAAGTGATAGTATTCCAGAACATGAGGTGCAGTGTTTGTGTCTATTACACGGTAGCTGCAGGAAAACAAACTGTCACAAAAATGTTTAAATATACTTGCATGAATAAAGAGTTAAGTAGGTCAGTGTTTTGCAGATGTGATGTTTAGTGCACTATGATACACTGGAAAATCTAACATGTAGTTTAATTGAACCATTGCATGAATTACCAGTGTTGTGGTCTTGGAAGAGAGGAGTAATAGGCAGTCTCTTGTATGTCTAGATTTGTGTGTCAAGGAAGATCTTGGATCTGAAAGCGCAATCTGTGAGGTTAAGTTGATTGAATTGCTTTAGGCCAGGGAAGACTGAAGAGAGATAAAATAGTGTTTGAAGATAAATTAGTCAATAGGGCAAGAAACAATATGCTTAAATTATAGGAACAGTTACATTAAATACTAGGAAAAAAATCCAACTATAAAAATAATTAATTTCTTTATAGCTGGATGGAATAGTTTGCTTACAAAGGTTTGGAAATTACCACTTTTTGGGGACTGTAGAAAGAGCGTAGGGAAATACTTAGGAGAAATAGCATAGATTCAATACCTGATTCTGCTCTGGGGCACCAACAGAACTGGACAATTTCCTGGGACAATCCCCCTGTGTGTGTATGGTTATTCTATATTTAATAATCAAGCTAGTTTCAACATCTGAACTTTCTCAATTAGAATATTTTACAATAAATCTAATCCTAAAGTGACAGGAGCATGGGTAATTGTGGCATGGTTACCATTGAAGGGAAAATGTCATATTCCTCCTGCCAGGTACAGATGGAAAAATATGCCTGTGGCTACTGCTGTTACCTTGGCATACTAGAGCAATCCGGGCTCTAATGTTCTTCTTACCCTTATAACACAGACCTAGTTTGCAAATGGAGATTGCACTCTTCATATGGGCAATAATACACGTTTCAAGTCCCCTGACTGCTTTCTTCACCTTATGATTATTACCTTCTACCTTTTATTGAAGCCTATGGTTATATTGCCATACTCTATTTCCTTACGTGTAGTGGATACATGCTGGATTGGTTTACATAAGCTGTATGTATTTCATCTGAGTAATTTCATTTGCTCTTCATCCATTAACTGGCAATGTCTAAAAGTGCCAATGTCATATATTTCTCTAGAATGTCAGCTAATGAAAACAGAGCGACCAAAGCCAAACACGTTCATTATCAGATGTCTTCAATGGACCACTGTCATAGAGAGGACGTTCCACGTAGACACGCCAGAGGAACGGTGAGGGTTTTATTTTTGCTTTGCTTTCCATGTTCTTCACACAAAAGCCTCAGCACAGTCTCTACTGGGATGGCACAGCGATCAGCACTTGGAACTGTGACATTCTGAGCACATCTGAACAGTTAGTTGAAGAATTTGTAAGTCAGCTTCTGTAATACATTATCTGAGCTCATAGCTAGTGTTCAGTTGCCTGTGAGTAGGTGGGATGAGTGTGTTCAAATAAGCCAAAACTATGTCATGATATGTCTCTGAAGTGTTAAATGTTGAACAGTCGAAGCCTGCATTAAAGGATTTTCCAGGCTTGCTATCTTAAATTTTCCTTTTTCTCATCCTAATATGCTCCTTTTTTTTTTTGGCACAGAAAGCAGCGTGCTTGATATAATTTGTTTTATGTTTGCTTATTAGTTTTTCTTGTTTCATTAAACATACACAAACTCATAAGAATGAGGTTATTTAATGCACCAAAAGAATGTAGGAGATACGGGATGGTGTACCTTGGTAAAATGTTCTATACTGTGTCTCTGGTTAGATGCACTGAGTCTTCCCACTGTGGGCATCTGTCCTGTTGAGATTAATATTATGATTTGGTTTTATTCACATTGTTTGTAACAATAAAAAACCCCGATGACTTTGCAGCTGTTTCTCTGTCATTAGTATATTCACTTAGATTTTTTTTTTATTCTACCTTAGACTTTTTCTGCACCCTTTCTTCTGTGTATGCAGCGTAGTACTTCTGACAGCTTTCAGTAGTAGCACTGGAGTCCTCCTATATCCCTTGCTGGGTGAGCAGAAACAGCAGGTGCTGCACTTGGTGTAGGGCTGTGGTGTGCTGATGGGATGGCTGGCGTGTCTGTGCTGGTTAACTGGTGCACAGAGTAGCCATGGACTCAGCTGCCCTGGCTATTGCCTCCACAGAAACCCTCATCTAGGCCTGCCTCTCTGTGCAGCCACTGTTTTTTATGATGCTTGTAGGAATTCACTTATCTTTGAGGACCTCTTTCTTTGGGGAATTTGAAATTAGCCAACAAGTTGAGTTTTAAGTGAAGGCAGACAAAGAGTTGAACACACAACATGGTTTAATAAATCATTTTTTTTTTTTTTTTCTGTGAAAATGTATCACAGAGTGGGAGAATTTTATAAAAAGTCTGTTAAAACAGCAAGTTATTATCAGATAGTATTGGATAGGAGGTGACATTCTGTGCTCTGAGCTATGTTATACCTGAAGCAAGTGTTTTCAAGTTTTCGCTGTTAATGTATTTAAAAAATCAGACACTGATAATTCTTGAAATTAACCATGCAGTGATCCTTTTTGATGCTGCTGAACTTCACCATCTTTAACATAATGCACAACTTGGAAAGAAATTGAAGTGATGGATTTGTATGAGTCTCTGGCTGTGTAACATGAGAATTGAACGTTAAAGCGATGTAGCGTGTGAAAAACATTATAAATCATTTATTGGGATTTATGAGTTCTAATAGGGATTTTGGCTTGTTCATGGTAGGGAAGAATGGACAGAAGCAATCCAGGCTGTAGCAGACAGACTTCAGAGGCAAGAAGAGGAGAGGATGAACTGTAGTCCAACTTCACAGATAGACAATATAGGAGAAGAAGAGATGGATGCTTCAACAACCCATCATAAAAGAAAGGTAATGACATTAAAAAAGAACTGACAAGACCGATACATAAAGTAACTTCTGTAGAATGATCTAGTTGGGTAAAACAATATACAGGGACCAGTATTTCTACATACATTTCAATGTATTATAAGCATAAAAGTACGTATGTGTTTATTTTATAGAATCCTAGAATCACAGAATGGTTTGGTTGGATGGGACCTTAAAGATCATCTAGTTCCAATCCACCTGCCACAGGCTCAACCACCAGGTTGCTCAAAGCCCTGTCCAACCTGGCCTTGAACACTTCCAGGGATGAGCATCCACAAGTTCTCTGGGGAACCTGTTCCAGTGTCTCACCACCTTCATAGTGAGGAATTTCTTCCTAATGTTTAACCTACATCTACTCTGTTTCAGCTTAAAGCCATTCCCCTTTGTCCTGTTACTGCCTACCCTTGTAAAAAAGTTCATCTTTACTCTCTTCAGTAAAGGTGAACTGCTATAGTTTTATTTATTTGTTATGCTCTCTGATACTGCACTTCTGAAAAACAAAGTTCAGCTGTTCAGGCACATGTTAATGTTCTGCTTATTGTTTTAGTATTATTTTCATATTTTCATTTTTGTTTGTTTACTCTTCTAGAAGTATGGTAATAAAATATTTTCTTCAGACAAGTAGTTTTGCACCCTTTCTCATGCAAATGATACCCAGTACAAATCAGATAATTTGCATGAAAAAGACTAGCAGGATTTGGGGTTTAATGACCTTGTTTTTTGTTAACTGGGAAAATAACTCTGCTTTAGTTTTCATTTAAGTAAGGGAAAATAATGTTTTACTTTTTTAATCCTTCACAGCTTTTGGTGTAAGTAGGAATTTGTGTCTTGTTGGCTATAGCATACTAATAGTTGCATCTTCAGAGTCATCGTGATAAACATACAACTAAGAACATGTCTTAAAGCTTCAGTGCCACAGAGAAATTTGCTTATTATTTTGTGTTTCTATTTTATCCTGTGGTTCTGTAAGTATGAACTACTCTTGAAGAATGGATCATTGAAGTGGATGTCTCTCGTTTACTATACAGGGTTGACCTGACTCAAGAAATGCATTGACATTGAAGAGAAATAATAATCTCTTTCTATAGGACTGGCTTTATTCTTTTTAGGTAGAAGTGTGAAACCTGTAGAAAACTAAGAGGAAGTCTGCTGACAGAGCAGAATAGTCTTATAGCTAATGTAACTGAATGCTTTTGAATGATGAACAATTAAAAGAAATAGTGAATGTGTTCCTTTACTCATAGAGTATGTTTTGTTTGTTGCAGTGTATGAAGCAAGAATCATAGAAACGTCAGTGGCTGAAAACTATACTCTTATGAATATAACAAGTATAATAAAGGTGTTAGTTTAGTTCTGTCATGTCCTAACTTCTGAGAAGTTTGCAGAGTAAACAGTTCTTTCATGTTGTTTCATTGTATGCAATTTTCCAACCTTTTTCTGCTATAGAAATAGGTGAAAGCTAATTATATACAGCTGTACCAATACTCCTGTCATACACTGTCAGGCTGACATTGAACTTTTAGCCTTGCGACATAGATATTTAATGATTGTGCTGCAGGGTACAATATGATAAGTGACAGCAAGGCAGAGGCAGCATTCAAGATGTGTCAGTCTTCTGAGAAGCAGTGTGATTATGTGGAAGGGATTTGAGTTTGCTCTATTAAATATCAGAGCATTGTTCCAAGCCTGTGTATCCTCTTAGTGGAGTGCAAAACCACTGCATAACAACAAGCATTTTCAAGGTGTCAAAATTAATGCTTTCTAATATAAGAAGTTTATCTGGTGTGTATGTGTTCCTTGTTCACAGTGCAGTGCATTTTCCCATACAACAACAGGGGTTGTGGGAACAGGAAAAGGAGGAGGAAGATCAGTTTTGTTTCTGTCTTGCCGCTGATGCTTTAAGAAATGCTGAAATAAGCCACTGGGACAGTGTGTGTGCAGTGCTGCAGAGTATTTAATGGCTTTGGCAGCAAGCCAAGAGCAAACTCCGTAAAACAAAGGTGAAATGAAAAATGGTGATACTCAACACCTAATAATAGAGCAGAATGGAGTTTCTGTAGCCAGTGAAGAGTGTGCTGGTGTCCACAAGGGTTTTCTTTCTTCCAAAACTCAAAATCCCACCGCAGGTTTCTGACTATTGGGAGACTTTAGCAAAAGGTTCGCAAAAGTTCTTGGAATCACAAATAATATAATGACGGGGAGTTGTCACTCCTTCTGTGTTAATTGAAATTGGGAAAAGTGTATTTTTTTTAGAACTGTTTCTGTTTTGTCGAAATGTTTCTGAAAAGCTTCTGTTTAAGCTTTTGTAGTTGTTAATGTAATCAGAACCATTTCTGTTATAATGACCTAATGCATTTTGCTGCCTTTTTTTTTGGGGGTGGGGTGGGGTATTGGATTTCTTTTCATTTCAGGGATTTTTTGCGCAATGTGTCCTACAAGCTGGTTTTGTCACCTGATTTTTACATCTGAGCCCAGTGAATTTTGCTTGTGCGTGCACCAGATGGTATACATATGAGTAGAAGAGCATAATCAGATTAAGAAATAAGAAACAAGACAGAGAGGAGTGGGCCTGTTCTTCTCTAAAAAGGTAGCAAAAGGTTTACAAAGAACACAGTCTTTAGGATGTGGAGCTTGATTTGAACAGACCTGACAGCAATGCCCATGACCAGATTAGCTGGAGAACCAAAAGCCTTTTTTTTTTCCCTTTTCTTTTCTTTTTTTTTTTTCCCCTCAGTTTTTCAATGGTGTCAGTGTACCACTTAAGTTTTACAGTAGTAGCATCTCTAAAAGTCAGAGCACTAGAAATTCTTAGCAAACTGGTTTAGTTTCTTGCTGTACTATTCCTTCTAAGTAGAGTTTCTTCCTTATGAAATCAGATGAAAACTCCAAGTGGTATCATCTTTATGCAAATCAGGAATTTTTTAAAAATAGTCCCTTGGTAGGAATTTTCAACACCAGTAGTAGGGTGTATTCTTTTGAACGGGTCATCCATAGGGGAGTAAATAGGCTTTAGAGAAGGCTGAACATCATGTAGTTCTTTGGTTAGTGCAGTTTCCTGTAGCTTTGTTGCTTTTCCTTCATTTTCAAATTTGTTTTGCAGGGTGCAGGATGAGTAAATAATAGATTTTTCAGAGGAAACAAAAAAGTGATGTAATGAGGAAAAAGATTAAATTCTCAGAGTTTGGTAAGAATGAAAAAGGTGGGAAAATCATCAAGGAAAAAAATCTAGTCTTATGGGAACCTCCAAAGTTGTTTACCAACATCCCTCAGGTTTAGGAAGTATTTCCATTTCTCCACCAGTTTTCAATACACCCTTAGCTATGGCATCTGTGTTTTTATCTCCCAAGGTCTTGTGTTCTTTGGCAGACTTTTTGAGTTGCCCTGCACTGTGTATCATCTCTAAGCATTCTGCTGAGCTTCTAAAGAATGAGAACATCAGGAGACTTTATTCTTAGAACTAAGACTACTGCCATAACCTGCTGTTAAGCCACGGATCAAAATCTTGCAAGCCTATTACCTTCCTCTTATAAATATACATATATTTTTAACTTGTTTTTACAGAGCTTACAGCTAGATTTATGACTGCTTTGATTAACATTATGTAAGCAAATTTTAGGCAAATGAGTCTTTCAATTTGACTGGCTTGCTGCCCTTAGCATCAAACCCATGTCTGTGATCAGCCGAGCCAAGATCCTCCTTCTGTGTGTGGGCAGAGGGCTGCTTTTGAGATGGTTTTATTCAGATTCTGATCCCTCTCTAAGTCCAGCCTCTCAAAGATCAGAAGTGTGGGAAGAAGGCCTTTGAGACTGCTTATGATACCATGAATATTTGCCTATTATAAGTAATAAGTTGTTACAGTCACTAACTCAGTATTCTTTACCAATAAAAATGTTGGTCATTCCTTGTCAAGGAGTGTGCTAACTTATGACTGAAGATATGGAGGATTCTGCTCTGAATTACTCATCCACTGCCTAAATTATATTTTAAATGTATTGTGGATTTTTCATGTGGTTTTGTCAATTTTCACTCCTTCAGCACAAAGGCAGTTGTGTTCGCTTCATGGTTATTATAAAACTGTTGAAGTAGATAATGTAACTTTCCAAAGTACTGACTGTGATATTTGTGAAGTCTTACCTTTAGCTGATTAAGTACTAGTAGCCACAAAGCGTTTGGATCACAACTTTATGTACTGCAGCATGCATCACTGGTTTTAACACATTATGCTAGTTTTTGGAAAAGGTGACTGTTGAAGGATTTGTGGTCCTAAGTTTTTAATTTTGCACTGACTTGTATAAAGTGAGTTTGCTTTAAGTAGAAAGTATACTAAGCCTTTGACATCTCTGTTACTCATATTTCTGACTGGGATAAACACAGTTTTGTTCTTCCTGATGTAAGGTGGTTTTGGCAGTAAAATAAGGTCTGTCACTGCAGGATGTTTAAGTATGTTTATGTGTGAGCAAAGAATGGAGTTCACCAACATTGCTTAGAAGCTACACATCAATCATTACACTGGAAAAAGATTTAATTCCTGCTGATGTAGCTGGAAAATTGATACATGAAAAGCATCTTCTCTTAAATAAAGCTTTGAAATATCCAGCTGTCCAGGTGTTACCTTAAGTAGTCTGTTGGAGATTTTTTGCAGCTTTTAAGTTGTAGGTTGAATATGTAAAAGCTGAGGAATTACAGCATTCATGTGTTTGGTGGAACTTCAGTTTTACCCCTTATGTGAGCAGATTTCAAACTGACTCTGAGTGAGCCATTGCATGCATTATTTTCGTAGCATTGCATTTGTTGACAGCAACTTCAGATCCACAGTAACAGTATTATGGACTCAATTTTAAAGGAATAAATAATTTCAGAAGAAAATTTTTGGCTTAATTTTTTCTCACAAGAGAATATGTTTTTCTACCATTGCTTGTGATTGCACAGTGGGGATATGCCCGAAAACTCTACACTTGGAATGTGTGTGAGACAGGTAGGCACCGTAGAGGTGTTTCTGCTAGAAATAAGAAAATGATTAATTACATTGTGGAAGGCACAAGTAGAAGTTTATCTGGAATGCCAGTATTCAAGAGAACTGACTGGGGCAGCAACTAGTGATTGAAAGGGACTCTAGGAAGATGAAAGATAAGGCACGATCTTTTCTTTTCCTCACACATAAAAGGGTTAAGTATATTTAACTTAGCAAAACTGAGACTCAGAGCATAATTACTCTTCATAAATGTTTCATGGTATATTATTCACAAAAGAAGGAAGATTATTGACGCTGAAGGACAGTACTATAACAAGAATAGGTGAGCGTGTTGTCTTTCAGAGCTTTTAACTGATTTCCTCAAGGTTCCTGAATGCCTACCTGATGTGGTGCTGCAGTGAAGCCAGTAACGCAGCACGCTGAAAGATGGGCTTTGGAAGCACATGGTGGAAACCAGTGTATGGCCCTGAGTTAGCCAAAATAACCCAGTTGTCATTCCAAGGTGACCCTCTCCAGTCACTGTATTCTCAGTATTGTGCTGGTTTTGCCAATATCCTCATCTTTGCATCTAATGCATAGACTATAGGACTGGTGCTTCTGAACTGGCTGTGAAATGAACTTGCAGAATTAAGATGATTCTTGACTCAGGCTTTGCGCTTATGAACGTGACTAAACTGCTTTGGGATCTGAGATCATTTGGTCATACGCTTTCAATGTGTGACACTCCAGTTGAGTTGATAGACCTACTAGACTCAAATTGTATAGTGGAACCAGCTCTCGAATGTGCTGTGTTTAACCTGCAAAACTGGGGCAGTACTAGATGCTTGAATGGTCACTATAATAGAGTCATATGAGAAAGGATAACTTGATACCTTTTCCTTTCAGAGCCAAGTTGATTAATGTAAAAACTGTATAATCGTAATCTGTACTCAAATTTTTAACAGTCCACTTCTAATGCAAAGACTTCAGTAGAGTCTTACTGGTATAATACTGCAGTAAGGATCATGTATGTTTTAGAAAAACAGTCAGTACAGTAGCTGGTGTTGTGCAAAACCGACTGATACATTCTTGTGTCCCTGGTAGTACAAGAGTTGATAGGCTTTCTTAGATGTGGAGCATTCATGAAATGCTTTGTTCTGTGTGTGCTTTGTAAAAATAAGATCTGCTTGAGGGTAGGGAGTCTCTACAGAAGGATCTGGACTGGCTGGATCAATGGGCTGAGGCTAATTGTATGAAGTTCCAACAAGGCAAAGTGGCAATCCTGCATTTGGGTCACAACAATGCCAAAGGACCTGGGGGTCTTGTTCAACAGCCAGCTTGTGCCCAGGCAGCCAAGAAGGCCAGTGAAAGATATTGAGTTACTGGAGTGTGTCTAAAGAAGGGCAACAAAGCTTATGAAAGGTCTAGAGCACAAGTCTTATGAGAAATGGCTGAGGTTTTGTCTGAAGAAGAGAAGGCTCAGGGGGACCCTTATCACTCTCTACAACTACCTGAAAGGAGGTTGTAGCGAGGTGGGTTTTGATCACTTCTCCCAGATAACAAGCAATCAAGCACAAGAGGAAGAGGACTCAAGTTGCATTGGGGAAGGTTTAGATTGGATATTAGGAAGAAATCCTTCCCTGAAAGGGTTGTCAAGGGAAATGGTTGAGTCACCGTCTCTGGGGGTATTTAAAAAAAAAGACCCAGATGTGTAGATGTGACACTTAGGGATGTAGTTTAGTGGTGAACTTGACAGTGCTAGGTTAATGGTTGGACTTGATGATTTTAAAGGTCTTTTCCAACATAAACTATTCCATGATTTTATGATTATAAACTTGATCATAGAAATGTACCTGCTTTTGTAAAGTGTTACTATTTTGGTAACAGCATTTGATTATATGTGGACACACTTGTGCATGTTGGAAATGGATAACATAAGTCTTGCTAATCCTTCTTCTTTGCCTCTTACAGACAATGAATGATTTTGACTATTTAAAACTACTGGGCAAAGGCACGTTTGGCAAAGTTATCCTTGTCCGAGAGAAGGCTAGTGGGAAATACTATGCTATGAAGATTTTGAAAAAAGAAGTCATTATTGCAAAGGTAAGGATGAGCATAGTTTTAATGTTGGGTAATACTTTCAAATACTATGATCAATATCTAGTATGTAAGTTATATTTTATTTTTGATGGTAACTGAAATTGATAGAAATATTTATGTATCTTCAGCAAACAAGAATACAAAAACTAGTATGTGTACCCATTTTGCATGCCTTTTTCCAGCATCTTGCAGTCTAGAGTATGCCAAAATTTTGGGAGAGTTCACTGGGTAGAAAGACAGTGCAATTCAAGTTTAAAACCAGAAAAAAATGCATTGTAGGGTATATTACATACTTAACAAAAAAATTCTAAGTGAACTGTGGGGGTTTTTTTGGTAAATAAAACTAATTTAATGGACCTGTGCTCTGTTCTGCTAAGTTAGATAAGATTGCTGTGCATGGGACTAAAAATTCAATTATTTTCAGTTTTTCAGGAGCAAGAGAAGTCTGAAACTGATGTCTGTTGAAGTGGTTTAAACTGCATTGTCCAGTCAATTAAGCTTGATTAGTGCCGTATTAGTAGCTCTTTTGCTTGGTTGTAATGTTAAAAAGTTTAAACTTGAAGATCATCTCGTCTAAGCTTTGTTTGTAGCAATTCTAAAGTTTTGAATCCCACTTCCATAGAACAAGTTGAGAGCAAGAAACCTACATACTCTTATCACCAGGAGACACAATTAAAACCAATCCCAGGGTCGTTTTTCTGCCTGTTTGTTGACCAGTGAGAAGATTAAGTGTGTAAGGAAAGATACCTTTCATCCTGTGATGAAAATGGGAGCACCTCAGTCTTTTAAATTTGACTGTCTCAAAACTGGAATTTTGTTTTGGAGGGACTCCCTCTAAGTTTATCATAGTATGGCTGTATATTGATCAGAAACTGATGAAAAAATTAAAAATAGACTATGCTTAGATCTTCACGAGTGAAGGGATCATGGTTTTTTACCTACAGTCACCAAATACCAGTTTTCCCACTCCTTCCCAAACTGAAAACATAAGCAAACTCGGGCCTGAACTTAGCTGTCTAACCCAGTTAGTGTGTAAGTACGCCATGGGGATTTATCAGTAACATTTAACTCTGAAGATCAGTGCTAAGGGTACAGTCACTAGGTAGAGATCTGCAGTCCCAACCCAGCCTACAATGTGATATAATATGCACTATAGAAGGTCATACCCTAACAGTTAATATAAAGCAGAAAAGTGATGCAGTGACAGCTGTATCTAGAAGGTTATATAGCATCTGCTCAGTTCAGACTAAATCTGTTGATCCTAAATTTTCATGGCAGATTAATATTACAGTTACCAGGAAATTGTTACCAGTATCACAAACTTCTGAAGCAATTCCAGAAAAACTGGCCATTGCCAGCTTTTTATGCCCCGTATCTGGTGAACCACTGAGGTTGAAAATAAATAAATTATACTAACTTTAGGCTTGCTTATCTCCTTAAAGAGTTTTTTGTTTTAACCCCAGTATGTGATTGTAGTGTATAGACTCAGCGTTGCATTGCTTGTCAGCTGAATGGCATCATAATTTCTTACCACTAACTCTGTTGTTGTTGTTTAACTTCCTATTTTGACAATTTTTAAAGTCTAATTTAAAACTCCTGACATCTGTGTTTACTTTCTAGTTTAGTAATACCTTATCTGCAGAGCACTGTCTGCTAAGCATGTAGTACAATAATGTTATATTGGTATTATTTGTAGCAATAATAAAGTATACTCTGACTAAATATGTTTACTTCTGCAGGGCTGTCGTTGAAGTTTGAGTCACACTAAGTTAGTCCTCAGTTCTGCGTAATATAGTAGTGGTAGCTTAGCACTGCAGAAAATGTAGTGCAGGGTGAGCCCTCTTCCTGCCATCCTCTCCCCCTTGCCCCTGCATCCCCCCATTCTCTGCAAACCTGGTGGCATGAGGGGCCATAGCCCTGACACTGAGGGCTCCCTGTCACCCCTCCAGGCTTTTTCTCCCCACCCCCCGTGTCCCTTTCCTGGTATCCCCCCTGGTAGGGGGGATAGTGAGAGGGCCTCTTTCTCAAAATACGTCTGGAAAGGGGGTGAGATTGTATGGACGTCTTCCCACCTCCCATGGACAAGGTGTTTGTCCTTGAGGAAGGGCGTCACTCCCAGTCAGGATAGCACTGCTCACTTGGCTCTTAAGGACAGCCAAAGTGGATGAGGGATGGAGGGAAGGAGTGAGTTTTGGATGACTGCACATAAAAGAAAGTTAAAAAAAACCAAAACAAACTCCTAAACAAGTGAACTTTTAAAAACAGCAAAACTGTCTTTACTTAACATTAGACTAGATTAGACTAGGTTTTATAGATGCCTCTGAGTTATTACATGCACATCTCTTGTAAATTGTTTCAATCTCTCTGTAGATATGTTATTCAGATGATTCATACCAGAAATGTGAAGTTGTGATGTCTGTATTTTCAAACTATCAAATCCAATATTAAAATTTCTTACTTCCCCACACTTGATATAAAATTAAAGATTTCATTTAAAGCAAGAAAATAAGAAAAAACTAAAATTAAAACCATTAATTGTATTTTGCCAAACTTAAATTTACTTTAAAATCTTTTCTCAGAAAACGTGAATTAGTTTTCATGTTTCTTTCAGGTTCGATCATTTTCCAAAACTGTACTGAAGCTTATTCTTTTTGAAAGTGTTGACCTTTTCCTCCTAATTAATTCAATGACAATTTTATATGTTAATCCAGACTTACTTCTTCTACTCTTTATTTCTCAGGATGAAGTAGCTCATACGCTTACAGAAAGCAGAGTATTGAAAAATACAAGACACCCTTTTTTAACAGTAAGTATTAGGAATTAGGAATTTAAGTACATTAGCAGGTGATTTTCAACATGATGGGTATTTCATTATGAACAGTATTTACAAACAAATTTTGAAGTCTGTCTTGTGGTTAGTTGTAAACAAGCAGTAGCTATCTAGTGCTTCTCATATCATTTATCAGAATATGCATTTAAGAGTTCAGAAAGTCAGTTTCTAACCGTTTTGTGAAGCTCAATTGCACTCCAATTTGACTGTAGAATGTAACTGTTGTTCATATACAAAAATCACAAGTTGAACATTTTCTTAATAAAAGTTATTGATATCACATAATATCAAGTAATTTTTATCAAGAAAACTTAATTGAGTTCAATAAAATGATAAAAATTACTATTTTCTCAACATAAGTAGCCCATGGAGCAACAAAGCTCAAACCCCACTACCTCAGTGTCATTGTCTTCATATGGTTTATATTTAATAGAAGGTATTGAAGCTATTAAAAATAAGATGAAAATTTTGAGATTCATGACAAATCATGATTAATAGCTTTAATTTTACAACTGACTTATGTAGAAGTAATTCTGATTCCTCTGTTTTGAGAATGTATTAGAAAATCTTTTCGTTGCTTTCGAAAGATGATTAACATGTATTTTAAGGTAGGGAAAAATGATTTTCTTTTTTGTATTAAAATACCAGAGTATAACATGGAAGCTTTCCTATTTAGAACATCATGAACCAAACCCTTTAGAAAGCAGAGGATTGCATTCGCATTGCTTGGCCAAAATATTCTTGGAAATTCAGTCAAAAGAAATGAGATCCCCTAAAGTTATTTAATTTAGAGTGTGAAGGTAAGCAGGAGTAGGCGTTAATTGCAGTCAAATTGTGCAAATTACTGCAGTTGTATCTTTAAATGTCTCTGGTATTCTTAAGTAAATATTTTAAGGACACATGCAGTATTTTAAGTCTCCTAATGATTTTGTTATGTGTAGTTCTGTGTTTTGGTTTTCTTGAACTGTATCTGTAGATTTGCTTTGGTATAATTTTTCCAAGCAAAATGAAATCAACATTGAAAAGTCAAAAATTTTAATTAAGATAATAACATTTGTTACAATTTTGAAACGATATGTAGATAAGTATATTCATTTGTCAGTGTTTTTAACATTGTATGGTATGTGAAACTAGAGACTCCTTTTGGATATGAAAGTAGGCTGGAGGTTTAGATCACTTTTAAGTTTTGATATGGGAGAAATGAAAAAGAATATGGTAATCTCTCCCTTCGTAGTCATCGTGGAAGTGGACATCATAAGATGAGTGAGAATAGCTGGTTCCATTATATGGCAGTAAGAAAGATATATAGAATTGTGAATTTTAGTAACTATGTAGAATTTTATTATAACAAGCATGATGTTTTCATATCAATGGGCACATGGCAGAGATGAAGGAAGACATGAAAGTTTTTGTTAATTCATCACAAGCTCCAGATAGGAATTTACACTTTTAATTACTCTGAAAGTTCTCACCAAATCAGAATTGTCTGCTTAAGAGGATAAAATTAAATTTTATTACAGTTTAAGTGCAAGAAATTGGGTTAATACAAGATGATAATTGTTTGGTTTTGCTGTTTTCTTTGCAAGTCCTTGAAATATTCCTTCCAGACAAAGGATCGGTTGTGTTTTGTGATGGAGTATGTTAACGGAGGAGAGGTAAGTAGAAAACAGATGTTCTGCACTTGTAATAGTAATGCTGTCACTGGGTTACACTTTAAAAGATAAAATTTTTCTTGCCTTTTTTGCCTTCTAGTATCTTTGAAAGTTGTCTTTTTTCTTCGTATTTTTAAAAAACCTGTTATTTTAAAAACGTGGATGTGTTTTACAACTGTGCTGTCAAAAAAGAAGAGGTTTTTTATCAAAAGTAGTTCTTATTCTGGAAAAATTAGATTTGTGAAAGATAATTTCATGGTAGAGAGATAATTACAAATATCTTACTGTTTTTTCTTAAAGCATATTATAGCATGTTCTGGCATGTCTGGTCATAGTCTAGTGCAAACAAGCAAAAATAATGTTGACTAGTCTTTATTTTTGTCCTAATGTGAAATATGTGCTTTCTTCTTTGCTGTAGCCATTGCAAATATGTATGAGAAAAGTGTTTATATTTTTCATTACTTCTTCCTCTACGCTTGCTGTGTACTTTGGCAATTTGAATTGTTAAACTTAGTAGTGTCGTTAGCCTTTAAGCCATTGCTGTCCTCCAGCTATTTCCTGAAGAATGTAATATCAAAAACTCTATCTGTCAAGTGGATTTAAAGAGACTTGCAATCTAAGAAGAGGGCTTTTATCTCCCTTATAAGTGCTGTTTGCTATTCAGACTGTGTCGGATTACAGCATTAACTAGGGAGTTTTCCTTTTTTTGTCTACTGTATGCTGCATAATAACACTAAAGTACTAAGTGTTTCCACTAGCTTTTTTATTAGAAAACTGTTCCTTCATTCAGGAATTGCTGCAGCATGGTACCATGTTTTTCATTATCCTTTTGCTGTGCTCTCCTACAATAAAACTGTCTTCAGCTATAACCCTAATGTCTGAGCACCCCCAGAGTGCCTGTGTTGCATTTGTTGCTTTGGTGATTTCAATGCCCAATCTGAAGCCCATTTACATCCTAACTTGTTCGTGGCCTTCTACCAGCCATGACTAAAGGTGATGCTATAGGGTTCTCAAATGGGAGGATGACTTTTTAACTCAGTGTGTATAAACCCGGTTCTGGACATCACAGGCGTTTAACCATTTTGGCTAGTTGGACTAAACACAAAAATCTTCCTCAGCAGTAATGGGATAACAGCCTTCTCTTGGGCACTCAGCTGGCTTATTTAACATGGAACTTATGTCAGCAATATTAAGTTAGTGCTATTACACTGAGTTTTAAAAGTGACGCCTTATGAATTAGCTAATTCTTAAGTTTTGTCTATGTAAGATCTTACTGTATTTCTGTAATCTCAGGGGATGTACTTTGAGAGTGTTTTGAAAATCAGCCTATCGTTCAGACACTTACTTTTTTGCAAGATACTTTTCTGCCCTATCTGAATGCAGAGCAGAACCCAGAGAGAATGTTTTCAACTCCTTTCTTATGATTGAATACTCTGACACTATGTTTTGTATCTTGCATTCCTCTGCATTGGGTAGTGCACCTTTGTGGTAACTCCTGCAGACATCTTGTGTCATGGGTCTCTTGGTGGCAGCCTGCTTTTGCTTACTGGGATTTAAATAATTGCAATGTACTTTGCCAAGGGCGTGTCACTTTTTTTCAGGTGTGATGCTCTTGTTTGTTAGTTGCTCATCTTCTTTGCTGGTGGTTCCCTAATTCAGTGAATCTAACTGTAAATTTTTGCCACAGTGGAAAATAATGACCATTCCCTAACTAAGTAAGCAATTTTCTTTGAAGAAACTCTCCTGATTCGCTTATGTGCTTCTTCTTGGCTGAAGATGTGGAACAGTAAGTTGGACAGACTGTCCTTTTTAATAGGAAAATCTTTAATCTTACAAATTTTTCTGTGAATTTCAGACTTTAGTCACTCTCTGCTAAAAAATACAAAGGACTTTGTATTAGTAAAAACAGCCTGGTTATTTACTTGGAACTACTGAATAAAAGTTGCACAAACTCTAGCCAACATTTTAGCCATTTCTGAGAGTATCTTCTATATGATACACAGATTTTTTTCTTTTGCTGCTTCCCTCTACCATTCTCTCTGTTCCAAGAAAGTTTCGTTTCCTTACAGTGGTTTCTCACTGTTGAAGGTTTTGAAAATTCGTCTTTTAATTATATCCTTCTAGTGGAAAATTGACTGTAGCAGTACCATGTTTCTCTCTCCAGAGCTGTACTACCTTCAGTGTGTTTCTGTTTAAAATTCCTTTAGATTAAAGATTTCTTTTTAAACAATTGTGCCTGAGTCAGTTGCTTGGGAATTTTCATGTAGTATGTCTTTCAGGAGCCAATTGAACAGTCCTCCGAATGGAAGACTTGTTGAGCTTTACATTTGCATTCTTGACTCTCACCCAGGTGAAAGCAAGAAAATGCTGCAATTTAGGCTTCTGCCCTACTGCACTAATAAAAAGTGTAGTTGGTAGTAGGAGTCTTCAGTTCCTCTTCCTATGATTAGGAAGGAAAACAGTTGATGAAAGGGGGTCACTGAATTTCATTACGGAGGAGAAGAGATTGTATTAAAATGGTTATAAACAAGACTCATACAGTTAATTTTCTGCTGTTTAAGGGCCCAATCACGAAATCTTTGTTCTGGACTGAAAACTTTTACTTCTTCTACTGTTGCTGTTGGACTCTGGATGAAATGCTTAGCAATGTCTGTTGATCATAAACTATGTTACAGTATGGAGCTGAATGATACTTCTAACATTGTGGTTACATATCAATGCCATTGTTATAGTGAAGGAATTACAGTAAAGTAGTGTTAAGACGTTGAAATTTGATTTTAGGAAAAAAATTAATTCTCATCTGGCTTAGTTGAGATGACCATGTTCTATTATCAAGACTTTGAAATGGCATATTTTATGAGTGTATGGTGAAAAATGCATCCAGTATTGCATGGTAAACTGTGTTCTTCACTTTGGTTCAAAATATAGAATATTCATGTACATATTTTTAAATAAGTAAAACTGTCAATACTTACAGATGAGCACAGGCCTGCTTTAAAGAAAAGAAGCCCCATTCATTTTTATACATTTTTTGCTGTCTCTGTCCTATCAACATTTTTTGCGGAAAAAAAGTGTAAGGATGTATTGATGACTTTCCCGATTTGCCTCTTTTCCTCTTCCTTTTGTAACCCCTATAATTTTGAGTACTATGTAATTGCAGTACGGTAGTAGTATATGATAGTATATGATAGTGTTCTCCCGACTTCCAGGCTACAGAATAGTATAAACTGTGCTATAAAAGTTACTTTCTAAGAATGGCTCTTTATTGTTGGAATACTTTTGGACTTTTTCCCACTTTTTATTTCCAGTATTTTGCTTTAAAGGTTGAAAAGCTTTAGGAATGTAATCTATTATTTGCATTTCTCTGCAGAGTATACTGGTTCAGCTAATAAGTTGATTAACTTCCTTGCTTTGCTCTTTCAGGATAATTCCAAATTCCATACTTTGTAACAAACTGTGTTGGTAATTATCTGTATAATAAATGAGACTCTAAAATTTGTTCAGATAGTTTCTGCACACCAGAATTCTTAATCTGTGTTCTGCTTGGCATTTTTTATTTTCCATGGCTCTTACTTCAGTTCATTAGGCAAGAGAGAACTAAATGGTTTGTTGTAATTGAACAAGTGCTATTACTGCCTAGAAGAAAGACAGAGAATTTACAACCTACCTAATGAAAAATAGCTGAGTTTTGTTGTAAGCTTTATCATTTTTATCTTGCTTGTATCCTGTTTTGTTTTCCTAAACTCTTAAGTAAATGAGTGTTTCTTAGCATAAAGTTATGTTAGTCCAAGATAAGGGTACTATATTTATTTCTTTCAAGGCTGCTACTCAAAATGCTTTGCTAAAGAGTCAAATCAGCAGACAAATATAAAATGTGTTTAACTGCAGAGCTGAGCAAACCCAATGTACAAGAGCAGGAGCCAGTCATACAACTTCTAACATGCTAAAGAGGTCACTGGCATTGTAGAAGTTTAACGTATCAATTGATACAAGGTTGTATTTATCTATTTGGTGTGCTTGGTTCTGCAGTTGGATATACCTTTATGTTTGATCTCTGTTTTTATGTGTTCAAATCTTTCCATTAAGACTTTTTATTAGGGAAAAACCCCATGGCAACATTGTTGTTCAGTTTTTAAATAAAGGCATACCAGGAAATTTATAGCTCCAGTCCTCACTGTAACTATAGCACCCTCATGTATGCCATCAAAAATGTTATGTGCAAAATGGCTTTCTTTGTGCCAAAGCTATTTCTATTGCAATTCTAGTGACTTTATAGCATATATTTAATAACTGTAAATCAATAAATAGTGCAAATGTTGGTAGCTTTTTTCATATCCTTCCATCAGATTTATTTTTTCCTTCTCTGACTTAATAAATCTAATCCTTATTCTGACAACTGTAAATAAAGCCTGGTGGCATAATTATTCCAAAATAGTGAACCAACTAAATAATTAGCTGAAAATAACACTGTAATCTCACTGAATTAGATTTTTTTATTATAATTTTAAAATTTGCTTTAATATCTAGCATATAGTGTATGAATGTATGAATTCACTTTTAACGTGCATTTCTACATCTAAATATAAAATTTTTGTTCAAAACTGGTATATATGTATAGTACTGTTACTATAATAAGAAGAAAAATACTTCTGAAGAGTGGCTGTTGTGTCATATGTAATGTTAAAATAACCTGCCTTGGGAACTCATGGTCTCTTGCAAACAGAGAACTGTTGCTAGTTGTTTCTAGCTGGTCATTTTACATTGAAGTTAGTATTTAGAATGAATGTCAAGAATATTTTGTTAGAAATAAACACTAAAGAAAATAAAATTTTGTTATGCTGACCTGTCAGTTTATCAACTCTCAGATTCAAATTGGAACACTTTTTTTTAATGGAAACTAATACATCTGTTGCTGACAAGTATCCTGAGGTTTTAGAATTTTCTGAGGCTTTGCTGCTCAGCTACTGGATTTGTCTCTTTCATACAGAAAATTGCAATAGTCCTTTTGCATAGATATGAATATAGGGCTAACTGGAGGTTATATTATAAATTTTTGGAAAGTGTTTGCTATTTGTAGACATTAAAAAGTGATCTGAAAGTTGGCCTTTATTTTGGATTACTTTGAGTCTGTCAAAATAAACAAAACTCTTAAAAATTACTAATATTAGCTCATTTTTTATGAAAGAGACCACTGAATGGTCATAAATGCATAAATTACACAAATTTTGTATTTTGCTTTACTTGGATGAAGACCTATTTAGTGGTGTTTGTTTCCTACTGAAATCTTGCAGAAATGTGTGGAAAAGGCCCACAAAATTGAGAAAAATTATTTATTCTTTTCTCAAATTTGTATGTGAGGCACTTCATGAAGGCAGACTTAGCCTGTACTGGTCTTGTGTTTGCACTGGCAGTTAAGGAGTCCTCAGCAGGTTACTACAGGAAGGGTTGATGTTGCCACCAGGGATGGGTACTTAAACAGGAAAATGAGCAGCAGGAGCTATTGAAATACCTACAAAATAATGATCCTTCTTGTCATGCAGGTATTCCATTTTTATACAGGGCGTCTTGAGAATTCAAAAAGAAATTGAAAGGGGAATTCAGGTACAAAGAACAGAAATGAAATATTCTCTTTGAACCATACTGTAGTTTCTGTTAAGTCTTTGCTTATATATATGCTGCCAAAAGGTTCACTTTAGTGGGAACTTTGTTTAAGTCCAGAAGAAAGGAATACACATTTTTTGAAATAAAATTCTCAGGAAAGAAGTTGACTTCTGGTTGTTCATAGAATTGACTTTTTAATTCCACTTTGAGAAATCCACATTCTGAAAAAAGCTGCAGAAATTCTCACACTGTTCTGTGCCGTGTCAGCAGTGTAGGTTTACTACTGGTGTAAAGTAGGATGTGCTCATGACAAATTAAGCGCATTACTGTTATTGATATGGATTTACTTGTCTCTGTTTAATTTATAGATGATCACATTTGTGTATTTCTTTTTTGTTGATTGTTAGCTGTTGTGGTAAAATCAAAACTGTCGTAACTTGAAGGAGTAAGGCAGACAATCCATTTCGTCTTAAGGAGAATACAGAGACACACTCACTAATCTTTGCTTGAGGGCTTTCCCAGGTTTTCTTAACATAGTAAATAAAACTAGCAATTTTAAAGAGCATTTAAATAGCCAAATTCTGCTTTTTCAGGTGTTGTTCCAGGTTCTGAGGGTGACGTTTTATCCAGTAAGATGCTGACAGCCTTACAGAACTTGACCTTACACTTTTTCACTGCAGCTGAATATACTGCCTATATAATGACTAATATTTTACACTGAAAGACTTTAGTTGAAAAAGTATCTGCAAAGGGCTGTTACTTATAAAGTACTAAAGAAGAGACAGCCCCCACCCCTCCAGCTCCTCCTGAAAATGAATACACTAAATACATAGACTTGTTTTTAGAAGCTGTTGTTGTGTTGTTTTTTATAGTGACTGTGTATATTCCTACCAGTACGAATATGCTGGCTTTGTAAAATGTCTGTTCACCTGTTCAGTTGAAGTCCACAGAAGGGCTAGACTTTTGTCAATTCAAAGGAAAGTTAATAAATAACTGGAAAACTTAAGGCAGAACCAGAATCTGGTTGTTTTAGTGATATTTCTCAGTGGCTTAAAATAAACATCTGAGAAGTGGTGGTGGGAGAAGTACAGAATGATGCTGCTGCCTACTTTTTTTTTTCCTCTGGTAACTGAAGGTTAAATGAGTAGCAAGCAGAATGCCTTAAACAAGATTGGTATATTGATTAAAACGCTGATTTAACAGCTCGCTTTCTCCCTTTGGAAACCTGGAAAAGATAAGCCAGCTGCTGTCTAAGAGTGCTGAGTGTCCACTGAGAGTACACTATCTATCATCACAATATGGTGATGAGAGGTGTTTTATGTTTGTGTTAATTTCCCCCACTAAATCAGTAATTATTACAATCCTGTCCCTGCTGTTTACCCTGCAGCTGTTTTTCCATTTGTCGAGAGAGCGAGTGTTCTCAGAGGACCGCACACGCTTCTATGGTGCAGAAATTGTCTCTGCCTTGGACTATCTGCATTCTGGGAAGATTGTGTACCGTGATCTCAAGGTAAAAAAAAAAGGAGAAAAAAAAAGTAATCAAATTTTTGTTTTTGCAAAGACTATTGGGACAAACACAAAGTAATTATAAAGTTGCACTATTCAGAGTTAATAGGGAAAAAAAAATCTGTGTTCGGTTTAAAGTTCTGTGTGCTGAAGGAAGTCGTTTGATACAGTAATCTCTAGACAGCTACATTACTTGACTTTAACTTGATTAAAAACCAGAAACACTGTATCTTAGTAATAGCACTGAAGGACGTTTAAACTTCTGATAGTTTTTTTTTTTTTTTTTTATTATTTTTTACTCCATTACTTATAACTTAACTTGGATTTCAACATAAATCTTAAATATAATTCCCAATGTCCCCAAACAAGGGAAATGGGGAACTGGGGCAATGTGACTACATTCTGTTTATCTCACCAAAGAGTTATGTTTGTGTATGATTTGAAAACATTTTAAACAATTAAGAATACTTCACTTGGAAAAGAATTTCAGTCAATTAAAAAATTATCTTGTCTTTTGTATCTTGGGAAAGTTTCATAATACTGGAATATAATTTACCTTAGATTTGCCTGTGTATACAGTTGTGTATCCTCTGTTGTTGCCTGAAGCTCCAAGTACTCTGTGGCACAGTATGAGACCAAATTCTATGGAAAATAACCTCTGCTTTCAACAGGAACATTTTCAGAGTTATGTGGGAGGAACTTTTAAATTCCACAAGAAGACTATTTTATTTTTGTGCTGAGTCTTTAATTTCTTGCATGAGAAACTGTGCTTTCACATTGTACATGCACGCCTAGTGGAGTTCATTCATGGACTCCTTTGTACAGAAACCAAGGAGAAGGAGGCAGTGGTAGGCAAGTTCTGCTCAGGGAGGCAGATAGAAAACAAAACACTGGGTTTCCTGTTTGTAACAGAATCTGTTGTAATAATATGAAATACTGTGACATGTTGGAAAAATACGGAATTGTCTAGTCAAGGAATGATAATAAGAGATCAGGGCTATAATTGTTCTTTGTTAGTAATTTCACTACACACCTTATAATTAGGGGGAAAAAAGCTTTTTCTGTTGAGAAAAGTTTTCCAGAAGTATGTTTTGCTTGATTTTACTTCTATCTGTATTTAGAGTACTGCTAATAAAAAGCTTTTGGGAAAACGATGTTAGCCATGCTTTTGAGATGGTCCACAGTAAACACTGCAGTAGTTTTTATTCCTGTTGTTCAGATACTTCATAATTGGCTGTATTATGTTTTCACATTTCAAAGCAAGAATGGTGTATTTCAAAAGCATGCAGAGCATGCAGAGGTACACATACACAATTCAAGGACAGTGTCCTTTGCAAGTATACAAGGAGGAGTTTACCTCAGGGTTTTGTTTTTATCAGTAGCTTGTCTGTTATTGAAAAGGTTGTGCAAGGTTAAAGGATTTACGGATATATACTGTTTTGTGAAAATATAGTAAGTAAAATGCATCTTGATAAATGAAGGTCATGTTACAGCAAAGGAAACCTATGAATTCTTGCCAAATGACAGCCATGACTCCAACCTTGAATTACTTGACTTTGTCTTGAGAATATTAAAAAAAATTATTTATCTTTTGTTCTATGGAAGATGCACCAAACTTGTAAAACTTCAGAATGAAGGGTTGGACTTTGATTGACCTGGGGTTTACTATTATAAGCTGTATTGAATCATTAAATAAATATTTAAATTGTATAACAGTAAACACTGTTGAGTGCTGTAAAATAAGAGATGCTGTATTTTTTTAAAAGACAAATCACAAATGAATTCTATTGCAAGCAATTATACTGCATCTTTTTGACAAAACTGATATAATGCGTCAGCCTGTCCTCTTAAAAAGTACTAAGGGATCATTTTTTTCCCCAACGCACAGTTAGAAAATCTAATGTTGGATAAAGATGGACACATAAAAATTACAGATTTTGGACTTTGCAAAGAAGGAATCACAGACGCAGCAACTATGAAAACATTCTGTGGTACTCCAGAATACCTGGCACCCGAGGTATGATTTAGAATATATTCTTGTAATACAGTATAAAATGTTTATTTTTTCAATCAATTTTAGACCGTGATGTTTGTATACTGAAAACTCTTCATTGTAGTAAAGAATTGACAGTCTGCCTGGTTAATACTATGCAGTTGTTACTCAGAATTGTATGTGCTACTATTTGTGGTGATTGTCTGTATATCAATGCTGCACTTCTTAGTGTTTAAAAAGGCCTCTAACATGCATTTTCCTTTTCATGTTTGCCTTCGTCTGTTAAAGTTTTTATCTTCCAATGATTTCTTCAAAAATAATCTTCCATCTGTCTGTCACTTGGAACATATGATCCTGCTTGACTGAGCGGTGTAACTAGCATTTATATAGCCTCAGTGGAGGCGAGGGGGATAGGAAAGTACTGAGTTTTCTGGGTTTTATCCGAACTTCCCAGTTGCAGAGAGAAGGAGTTGGCATTTCAGATATTTCTGCTGAAACAGTTGAATGTATCAACCTCAGAACTGGTTGAGGTGGGCACCAAAACGTAGCTATTTCCTAGTATTAAGCAGAAGTGGCATCCCAGAGTATGCCACCCCATCTTCACCATTAGCTAGCACTTGGAGTGCCAAACGTCATGCTTCTTGAGGACTGATAAAAGAGATGGATAGGATGTTGAAAACAGCTCTGGTTCGGCTACTGTAGAGCCTGTGTAGAAGCTCAGGTCACCCAAATGATAAGTGCTGACAGCTCTGCCACTGACGCCTACTGAGAAAAAGCAAGAGAAGCACTCTCAGACTTATGCTTTTGTCCTGTCTGTCGTCAGTCAACAGTACTAATTGCGGTGTTGGGAAATTATGTTCTCCCTCTCCCCTGGGGATGACAAGAACAACTCCTGTATTAACGTGAAAGCATTATTTTTTTACTTAATGCCAAGGATTCTGTGGATGCTGGATTAGCCCTTATTTCTGTTCTTGTCAGCATTTGATTGCTAATTAACATGATACACTCCTGACACTGAGATAACTTTCTTGTCAACCTAAAGGGCTTTATGAGACCCTTCAGTCCTACCATTTGTTTTAATAGGGATTCTGCAAGGGATTCCCCACCTCTTGCAGCAACTCAGCACCACCAGAAAGTCTCTACTATATACCATCTTTGAAGAAGAATGTGCCTTAGTTTGGAGGGAAGAGGTGAGGACGCACTGGTTCAGCATAGCTCTTTACCCTCTTATTTTCAAAAGTATTGAATCCTGAGTAGTGGCAACAAGTCCTGGAACCTATTTCAACAAGCAAGTTTAGATTACGCTTCATCTTTTATTCTGACCCTTACAATTGGGGGATGTCAAGGAAGCTGGTACACATCACCTTTTGCGTACTGCTGGCTGGAAATGAAGGTTTTAGGATGGTCAGGCTTGCAAGTTTGAGAGTCTTGCAAAGTCTCTTAAAGCAAATTAAGTCTCCTCCAATTTGCACTTGGAGGAAATTGAACCTGCCAGTAATTGGTTATAAGTTAATACGATATGTAGAGTTAAAACCAGTTTGAATCGTAGGAAGACATTTTGATACATTCTTTTTCTCCAACTATAAAGGAAATATCAGTATTCCTAGGAGCCACTAACTTTCTCTTCATCCATCTGGTTCCATCTTCCACGATTCTTTCAGCAGAGAATAGAAATCTGAGTGGTCATGCTCTCACACTGCAGGTTTGAAGTGCCTAAATAATCTTGGTTGATTAAGTGTGTTAATTTCATGTTTGGTGGTTCACCAGCTGCTCTAGTTACGAGACAAACTCACTTGATAGCTTGTGTCCTTTGCAGAATCCTCTCCCATAGATTCCAAAGAAGATTTAGTTACAGATTATTGCTATTCTGTTTGTCAATTTCTGACATCTCCTTTGTGTATAGGGACACTCAGCAGCTATCTACATTTTTTATGGCTACTTAGAAGTTGCAGATGTGCCTGTTTGGCTTAGTAGAGTGGCCACTTTTCTTGTGTTCCACACCCATAATCTGTTCCAGCAACAAGAACACAAGGAATGATACTGTCATCACTGGCATAGACTACAGGTGTCATTGCCAGCTCTTACCCCCTCATTGTCTCTTGTCAGCAGTCTTGAAAAGATTCTCAAAGAGTGCAGATATCCCAGTCAGTTTCTTTCGTCTGCTTCTCCATCTCTCACTGTTGGAAACATGTTAGCTCTCTTCCATTGGACTTGGCAAGGGGTCATTTGGGGGTTTAGACACTTACCACAGGTTACTTGATCCAGTTTGCCTTCATGTTTTCTAGAAGTCCTTCTCCTCCCATTATGAGTATTTTTGGACACCCAGGCTGCACAGGTCTGTCTTGAAGGAAATGACTCTTCATTAACCCTGGGAACCGTAGAACTCACTCCCTTTTACCTGAGACGTGAAGGGTTTAAGGCAAACCTAGACAGGTTACTGATCTGGTGTAAGATGACTCAACACCTTTATCCACACATTCTTATGTAAAAGGGTGAAGTTAGCGGTACACAGACACCATTGCAAAAAATAAACTTTGTACTCTCTGCTACTACAATAGTGTTTACCAGTGCATTGACTAGATAGTTGCTTACCTAAGACAATTGTATCTATTCTTATACCTGGGACAGCTGACTCATAAAGGGGACCATCAAGAGACTGGGTCCTCCAGTCTATTCATGTGCATGTGTCAGAAAATGGATGTACAAAAATGACTTCTCATTGCAGTTCAGGCCACAGAAATCATTACCAGAGGCCAAAGACTTACTACCTTTTGACAAATGCAGGTCATGAGAACCCCGTGTTACAGCTGGACTTTAATTCTGTTACCATATTGAATTCCTGCTTGTTTATCCCAAGTCAAATGACAGCATTCTTTGGTTGGTTGTGGTAAGTGTAAAGGCAGATACCTTTTAGCCTTCCTTTAAAAACAAGGTATTCTCCAGCTATGTGGAGAATTCCATTCAGCATCTGTCCTTTTGATAATACCCTTGCTCCTCCTCTTTCATCGAGGTCAGTTGTTATGCGTGCATCCCCTCTGCAGGCCTTTTGTTTCACTTTCCCATGTACTTATTGGCTGGTAGTAGAGGACACGAAGACAGTGTACTGTGTAACACATAGGGGTAGCCTAAGGCTGCAGTCTACCAGCCTGGAAGCAGGTGACCCAGGAACCTTGCACTGGCAGAAATCTATACCTAGCCTGAGAACTGACTTAATCCTTTCTTTTGTATTAATTCAGTGTTACAGACTCAGTTCCAAACTTGAGCTTGGTCCTTCAAATGCTTTTTGGACCATTGTTTGAGACATAGAGTCCTGCTCAGTATTACATCTTTTGGCAAAAATTATATTGCAGTTGCTTCCATCAAGAAAACAGGGAAGTAGCTAAGCCAGGGTAAGGTGGATTTCCTCTGTGCATGACATTCTTTAAGGTGAAGGTGTCGTTGTGGATCCGTACAGAATTATTTCCCAAGGTCATTACAGGATTACTCTGAATCAGAAAATAAGTTTTCCTGTTGCTGCATTTTCCCCACAAAACCTTATGTTGCTGATATCAGTGTAGTCCTTCCCACCCACTGTTAAAAGGCTCTTTCATCTCACATTAATAGGGCCTGACTTTTCATACAGGACCTAAGACTGGCTGTGCTAGTTTATGCAGAAACTATCACTTTACAATATGTGACAATAAGTAAGACCACAGTAGCCTTTGTCCATAGGAATGAGAAGACTTGCATGTCAATTTTAAAGTGAAACCAGCAGAGATGAAGGAAATACATCAGTTACACAGGCTTGTTTGTCCAGTATGTTTTTTTGGTGATCTTTCTTTCCGAAATAGGAGTGAGAGATACCACGTGTAATCAGTTATTTCCCTGAGTTTTATCTCAGAGAAATGAAAGGTAAAAACTCTGGTCAAGAGCAACTGTTGTCTTCCTCACTTTTCACTTAATTTCTTCCTTACAACTTTTCTTTTTGGGAAGGATACGGCTTTGATATAGAGGTGATCCAAAATCTAGAACTTGGCCACTGAAGTTCAGTGGCTAAATTTCAGCAAGGGGAAGCATAGTACCCTGTACTGTAGGCATGGTTATAGCAAGAAAAAGCACTTTTCTCCCGTTTACAGGATTTGAACTTGAATTTTCTAAGAATGATGTGGCATATGCAGATTATAAAAAGTTATAGTAGAAGCAGAAAAAATGTTTTGTCACTGGTGCAGCTATACATTTATTTCATTCTTTTAACATACTGGATTAGTATATTTGCCAGGGGCAGCATGGTAAATTTTTGGACTGAGACTATGATGATCTGCCACATAGCTGGTCTGATAGAAGTTGAAGCTAAGTGATACACAGGCAGAGAGGGAACCACTGACATACACTGAGACAAGCTAGCATGGAAATCAAAGTTCTCAGGTTTTGCAAGCACATAGACATGTCTCATAGCAAAGTAGTGTTTCAGACAGGGATTTTAATGCAGATGGAAGCTGCAATGTGACTTTTGCAGAAGAGCTCATTTAAGTGTGGTGAAAAGCATGAAAGTGCTTGTTTGCAAAGAACTTGATGAAAACAGCCAACTTCATGGATAAACTGAGGCAGGCCAATTGAGAGAGATTAGCCAAGATTTGGATGTAAAAAGAGCAACATGTTACACTACAGAGAAAACGAAGTTTCATAAAGAATTTGACTAAAATAGGAGGATAGCAAGGGAGGTGAACAGGAGATAAAAGAAATTTGTGAAATGAATCTAATGATCTCAAAGGTAGGTTGAGAAAGCCCAGAAAACACAGCTTAGAGATGAGAAGGTTTTCCTTATGAAGAAAAATGTGATTGCAGTCAGGAAACAGAGTTTGAACTAAAAAAAAAAATAATTTGTTTTTTTTCTTAATTTTCTTCTAATAGAAACTAGTAGAATGTTTTGGAAAGAGACACAAAAGGCAGGAGAAATTGATGAGCAACTTAAAATTAAGAGGAGCTTGCTAGAAAGCTGTTTGGTTTGGAATATGGAGGAACTGAAGGCCAGAATAATTTTTGTCACAGCTTATACAGTTTCCTTTTTATCTTCTTTTCCTTTAAATTGCGTTTGGACTTAAAGATAATTGAGGCATCTAAGTAATGTGCTTTTTGAAATTCTATGCAACTTTTATAAAAATAGTAGGTGTGTGTCATTATTTTTCATGTCTAGAACTACTAGATAGAAAAGGTAAATAGGGGAAAAGGGAAGTTGTAGAAAATGGCAAAATTAAGGAAAATCAGCTGTTAAGATGTTGCCAGATGGCATGTGCATTCGCAAGGCTTCAAGACTGGTATGAACTTCTAAGAGTTGGAACAATACTATAAAGAAAGACAGTGAAAGAGAAACTTTGTTAGTCTAGGTCTTCCATCATGCTCTGGAGAGCAAGTTCTCACTCATATTTGTACCTCTGGTGAGCATCAGTGGAAATTGATTGTCAGTGGCTTTTGGGGTTTGTTTAGGGGAATGGGCAGTTCCTGTTGTTATTGTGCTTCTTTTTATTTTCTTCACTTCTGTTAACTTTTTTTTCTAGAAAAAGGATAATGAGACATGCCACCAAATTGTCTGTGTTGATTCATACACCCTTGTAATTATGAGAGTCCTTTATTCCTTGTCCTGTGGAACAAGGAATAGAGAAGACACAGGCTGTGACTGTCCAGAAGTAGGCTGCTTGTAGCATCTTATCCTGTGCCTCAGGCAACATTGTGCAGACAGACTCAGTCAAGATGGATGTGTGAATTCGTGTGGATGTATTTCTGGGTTTTGTTCCTCTCTTTGAATATAATCTTCTTAGTGCTTAGCTAATTATGTAGTCTCAGTTTTACTGTTGAGTTAGAGTACCTGATCAACTTTCCAACTGTAAAACAGTTTGAAAATCAAATGTAGCTTACATGCAAGACCCAACAAAATTAGAAGTGTTAAGTACGTTTTGGCAGTTCACTTTTATTATGCCCAGTCCTCAAATGTACCAGCAGACAATCATCTGAATGTTAGTTATTTTTCACATGCTTATGTGATCACACAAAAAGTACATGCTAAAAAGAAGCAGATGGTGACAGATGGGGAAGGTTGAATAAGGTGGTTTTGGAAACCTAGAAAAATGCACTTCTGTAATAGTGTAAAAATAAAAATTCTTTGATCGCCAAGTTAGAATGAACAAAATAGAGTGCCCCCCCCAAAAAACCCACCCCAAACCCTCAACAAACCTACCCCACCCCAAAAAACTTTACAATAAAAAGAAATGGAACCTACGAGTGTTCAATGTATATTTAGAAAAGTACGTTATGAAGTGTTGCTTTGTCCAAGGATAGAACATTACTTTTTATCAGCCAGAGACTTAGAAAGGTGGTAGTTGTATTCTTTCTTCCTTTTAAAATGATACATTCAAATCAATTGTGTTCCATGCTCAAAGAATGCTGTCTAAAGGGTAATTCTTTAAAGTCACATATTGCTAATGTTACAGGTTGTGATAATATTTTTCTTCTGATGTCACAAGAAAGATTTTAACCTTCTGATTATAATGGTAAAAAAAAAAATACGTGTGATGGGTATACCTGTATGACTAGAAGTAATGCGTAACAGGCAGCATTACCTCTTTGTCATATGGGCAAATGTAAAGCTGAGTAAGTAGAGAAGGTGTAACCCACAGAAAAATATCATCTTTTATGTGTGAACCATCACACCAAAGGACCTACTGTGTGGATTGAATTTTTGCTTATTCCTTTACATTAGTTTAATGGAGTCTAAATGTTTATATCTATTTATATAAACAAAAAGGGATTCCTTAAAAAAATTTTCAGTGATGAGATCTATTTTATTCCATAAAATAGAAAATATCTAATATGATGAATATTTAATTGCTAAGTCCTCTAGCAACACTACTGCCATAATTATTTTTTCTTTTTATATTTGAGTGTCTTTACCTATAGTATGAGACAGTACCTGCAGTATGAGGTGAGGCAGAATGCTTTGCTTTTGGTTGCTGGCTTTTGCTTAAAACCAAGGAGCTCCAGCCTCTGATAACTTGTACTAATTTTCCTGAAAGTATAGTTAGTTTGCTCAGTACCCAGACACTGAATGTATGTTGTGGTTTGCTTAACTAATTTTCTTTTGGCTTCAAAAGGATAGTTCAAGTTTATTTACTCTGTGTTTACCTAGATGCTTCATACATAATCTGATTCTTAACAGAGGCACAATAGAATGTATTTTACCTGTGGAAGTGTGGTTTAGTGTTGGCGTGTTCTCTTGAACAGCTGTCTGTTGTATATTTGGCTACATTTTATTTCTGGGTGAGGACTAGTGGGGGGTGTGAAGAGGAGTAGTTTCTGTGTCCGAAAATAATTTTCCATCTGATTTATGGGAGATTCACAATACGGAGTTTTCTCTTTACGAATATCAAATTTATTTATTATTTTATTAGCATTAAAAGAAAATGGAAATTCAAAAGTTGTTTTATCCTGAAATGCTAGCACCTTATGAAAATTCAAATGTGGTCTTTTTTCCGTTTTGTTATCACCTCGTATATTTTAGTGTACCATGTTGTGTCATCTCATGCTCCTAAGTCATCAAAAATGCTGGTGATTTGAATTTGGGCATGTCTGTCAGCTCTGCATTGCCAGTGGGCCCCTGAGATGAATATGATGGAATGTGGACAAGGCAGGGTATCCAGAGCAGAACATCATTTATTTGCAATAACCGGTATCAAGATCAAAAGATGGGAGCACTTAGATGGGGGATGAAAACATTGCTCAGATACACATACGGAAGAGTTGCTGCAACAATAGATAAATTAGCACAAGAGTTAGACTTTCTCCTGAAGCCACATAAACAATAAGGTAATAAGAATTTGAATTTTCATGCGATCTGGTTAATCTTACCAGACACAAAACCTTGTTGTCCACAAGCAGTATCAGACTTCTCAAGGGAAAAGATGTAACAAATATGCAAAAATAATAAAACAAACAAAAGACTAAAAAGCAGATTAGCCCCACACTGCCTGTCAGTAAACTGTGGTATTGCAAGCCAGAACTTTAAAGCAGAGAGCAATTTTCTAATAAAACCCACTTTTTTTTTTGGTAAAACAAATGTAAGTATGACAGTTCTTACAGAGACTGTCTTGATAACATGCTTGCAGCTTTTTTTCATTAATTTTCATTTAATCAATGCAAACGTTATTTCCATTTCAGCAAAAGCCTTTAGTTTTTCCAAAAGTAATGAAGCATAAATAAAAGCTGAACAAATGCTGTTTAACATCAGTAAAAATTCAAAATCATTTCAGGAAGAATGAGCAACCAGAAAGAAATACTACAGTATTATCATTATTTATTACTTCTTACACATCTCATTTCTTATGGCAGTGTATGTTTTAGAGACTACTGCAGCAATAATTAATACAGATATGAACAGCTCTGCAGTTTTTCTTCCAGTAGTAGAATGGTAGAGTTGAGAAGTAAGTGCCATCTTTCTGTAGATGGAAATCATTTTCTTTTACTTGCTGCCTTCTATGAAGGGTGTCTGTTTGTTCTAGAACAGAGTTATTTTAGCTTTCTGGGCTTTGGTTTGGTTTGGTTTTATCCATTGAATAGGTTTTATTTTTGAGGTGTCCTTTTAATAGGTGGTTATTTTCTTGGTCTTTCAGTTTGGTTTGGTTCTTTTTGGTGGGTTTTTCTTGTTGGTTTTGTTGTTGCTGGGGTTGTTTGTCGGTTGGTTTGGTTTTCTTCCTTTGTTTTGATCGCCAGGGTTGCCATTGATTTGCACTCATCGGTTAGAATACCTTTTTCATTTGCAATAGCTTTTATTTCTGGTTTGGTGTGGGTTTTTTGTAGTTTGTTTGTTTGTTTGTTTGTTTGTTTTGTTTGGGTCTTTTTGTCTTTTTAATATTTCAAATTCTGCTGAAGTCAGAGTCCCAGGTAGGAGGTTAGACACCTTAATTAGTATTGCACACTCTTTACTCTAGGAGGCTTTTTATACCAGAACGTTCCATTTCTGATGCAGCACAACATGTGCCAGCTAACGAAAAAAACATCAGTTTGCCTTTGTTTTTTTTAAGGTTACATAACAAAAAGCTGGGTAAGATGGGGGAAATCTCTAGTACAAAAATGTATTGGGAAGATGGTCTGCATTGGGACCAGAAGTAAACCAGCAGTATAAGCCAGATAGAAAATGGAGAAAAACTACCACATAAATTAGAGCAGGAATAAAAAACTTTCTTCCTTGACTTAATTCTTGGGTATCCATTTCCCAGGGTATCTATAACCTTAATGTTTTGTATTTTCAGGTCTGCATAATAAAAGCAATGCGTATTTACTCAAGTCTTTTTTTACCATTGTTGCAGCAATACTTTCACCACTCATACCAATAATACCAGTTCATACCAGTTACAGTTGTAGTAACTAAACTTGTATAATACTTGACAAACATACCTTTTTTCAGGAAGTGTTTTCAGGCATTTGGATAAAAATCTGTTTCTATAAAGAAATATGTATTTCCTTGGTTCATTAGTGTTAATTATAAATGTTCTCGTTGTAGTTGTTACCACAATTGATAGAAAGTTCTAGCAAGTATACTTTTCAACTTTTGTTGAATAATATATGGGTGACTATTTGTTAGCAGACCAACAACTGTAGCAATAAAAATGCGTGAAGGGTTACCAGGAATGCCTAAGGAAGATAGATTCCACCTGAACTGTAAGGTTAATTGAAAACAGCTTTTTCCCCTTAAATTAACAGTACATTGGTGTATCCAAGTTCTCAGTTTTCTTTCACAACATAGGTGTGCAGACAGTTTGTTTAGATGTTTAAATATTTTTCCATCTGTTCTGTCAAAATTATTGATTGAGCAACAAGCTACTTGTAATGTCCTATCAGAAAGTCTATATCTAACATTATTAAGAGAAACTGTAATTAGGTAAAAAATGTAATTGTTTTCCCAATAAGTTGCCTGGTTATCAAAAGCAAAGTATGAAACCAGTGTTTTGATATTGTTCTTTTGAAGATAACACCGAGTGCTGACAACCATTTGTAGAAGTTTGACAGTGAATTTTATGAAGCCTTTCATGCTCAAAGGTATTGCTAAATTTGTGCAGACTCCTGAAGTTACAGCAACTAACCACCATATAGAGGTCTGTGGGAAGTACCTTTCTTGGTTGTGTGAACTTCTGCTGTGTGCCCAAACATCTTCCAGAGGCTGCTGGTCACAGACTTCACCTGTTACACTGCTGGCTAACCTCCTAACCTCTTATTTTCACAGGCTCTTGTAAAAGCTTGCATGGACAGGGTGCTAGGCCATCTAGTCTAGGTCATTCTTTGCCAAGAAAGGTTGTTGGACCAGATGATCCTTGAGGTCCCTTCCAGCCTGATTCTATGTGCTTGTATCAGCTTCTCTTTGGCTGGCTCATTTATTTGCACGCTTCATAAGTCTCTGCCTCAAGCCCTTGTAAGTGAGAGTTTGCAGGTACGTCTCAGGCTGCTGCCTCTCAAAAAACTTCAGCTCTAGATACCAAATAAAGAGATCAAAGTTATCTTCATTGGTTTTCACCATAAAAATTAAATCTACGTCAAATTCTGTGGACTGTATGTTAGGCTCTTAAAGCAGTGACATATGTAAAGCAAGGAAACCTGGGGATGTACTGACTGGTGAACCTAAAGATTAGAATCTGCAACCACTGGTAAAGTACTGGAGGAAGTCTTTTTAATGGATTTTGTTTTCTGGGAAGGAGCAGACTTCCAGTGGTACTGATGATTTTTATTAATATTTTTAAGTCCAAGACATTGGACTTTTCACAGTGGGAAGTAGTATTAGAAGATTGCTTTTTTTGTCAATAAATGCAAATACGAGGGTATTTTTCTGATCTGTAGTTACTTGTTAGCGAAATGAATTGTTACATGTGAGGGGTAAATTCAACTGAATTGCTGTGATCTTACCAGCTCTGCAGTGTGTGTGTATTATCTAGTTGTAAAAAAGGCAAAGTTCAGGCTATGAACTGAATATGTAGGACCTGATGATCTTTGCTCTGTGTGTGAAGTACTATCCTGTCATATACATGGTCATTGCCAGTGGTACTCCGCAGAAACCTCAAAGGGTGCAGGCAGTGTCGTCATTAGGGAATACTTTGTTTTCCCTTGTTACAGCTGGCTATTTGTGCTGTCTCAGTAAACTGAACACAGTTGAGTTGCCTTTTGACCACAATATAAATGAAAGTTTCAAGGTAAATAAATAGTTTTTCCACAGCTGAAGCTAATGTCTAACATCTCTAAAACATCCACAAAACCACTGAAGTACCTGCATATGCCTGGAAGTAGATGCCTGTTGCGTAGTTTTGTTAAGGTAGGGGAAGATGTGGTAAGGGAAAAGAAACAAGAGTGTGAGTTAGGCTGGCACTGCCTCTGAAAGAACTAGTTCTTGCACTAGAGCCCTAAAACCAAAGGGAGTAAGATTCCCTCAAGTAATAAAACTTATGGTAATTTTTTGAACTTTATTGCCCATATACTATGGTATCATCCAGACTGAACTGCAGTCAGCCCACCTCCTGCTTTACTCAACACTGAGAAGTCACTTAGGTACAGTGATGATGTGAGGTGTAAAACAGGGATGAGTGATGTTATCCACGCACTGATGTCACATAGTGCTGGAGCTCTCATGTCCTAAAACCTCACCTAGACCTTGACGAGATGCCTTGGGATTCTGGCACCCCAGATGTGTGAAGCAGATCAAGAAAGAGAAGTCATATATCTGAATGATGTGACTAAACAAATTCTGTGAAAGAAAGCAGGTAACTTCATCTTTACTTCACGAAAATTCACCTGGCTGGAGTATGTACTTGGTGTAGCTGCTCTTTCTGTAGATTCCAGAGTGGTTGCACTTCTGCCTTTTATGATGGTTTTGGTCAGCTTGCTGCCTTTCCTGCTGTGACTTTGAAGGGACTGAGTTGTTAGGACAGTGTATTTGCTTAAACACAGATTTGTGGAATCTTGCAGGGGAGGGACAAGAATTGGTTGTAGATGATGGAGGCAGCTTTTAAGGGCAGCACACAAAGTTCAAGACATCAGACTTTCCACTCTTTGTGCCTGGCCAGGTGCTTAAGCTGGTACCCCTTATATACAAGAATACTCCACAAATACTGGAGGGACATCCAGGTTTTTTTTGGTCCTCACAGCCAAAGAAGGTATTTCTAAAAGCAAGTATCCACTTCATGGTAGGCAAACCCCTGAATTATTCATAGGTACAAAGCCTGCAGCTGTGTGTCATGTTCATTTTAGCACTGAGTTGGAGCTTTCTTGACCTATGTTCTTTGTAATTAAAAACAAATCCCTCAAATCTAAGATCTGTTTTGAAAGGATTCTGTAATGCTAGGGCAGTGTGTATTGTCATGTTCTCATGCTTGCCCTAACTGTATGGATTTGATTATAGGAGCTGCTGGACTCCAGCATTTCCATTGATTTGTTACAGTCTACAAATCCTGTAGTTTCTTAACACCATGAGATGTAGAAATTACTTAAAGAAAATAATAGTGTGTTATTTATTGTGAATGCATTATGTACAATTTTATTACATTTATATTAAAGTAAGTTGAGATGCCTTTTGCTTTATTTACACTATTTTCAGGCTGTTTTCCTTTTGCCTAAATGAAACCCTTTTGATGCTCTTGCTTGTCTGGCTGGCTGTAAACCAGGTATTTAAACAAAAATAAAGAGTTGCCAGTTTTGCCAGCTGGGGATGAGAACCCGGCTGGTGCTATGTGGGTTCGGGAGGCAGTTAATCCAGCTTTTATGCTTTTTTATGATTTTATGTAAAAAGAGGTTAAAAATCGCATTTGGCTCTTTCTTTGTACCACTGTTTTGTTGCTGTTGTGGGAATGCAGCAAAAGGTTGCTTGTACTTTTTATTATTATTAGGTAAAGTCCTGCATAAATTAGGTAAAGCCGCAGATACAGTTTGCTTTAGCTACTAGCCATGTGATTTGTCTTGCTCAGAGAATGTTACGTTTTATATTCCCATTGCCGCCTTTCATAAATCGCACATGCAAACCGCACCTCAAATTACTTGTTAAAAGAATCTAGCACTGCCTTGCAATTTTGTGTATTTTACTAGCTGCAAAAGAAAAGAGTAGCTAGCTGTGCAGATAGGAGAAATAGTAACAGTTCTAATAGGTGTAGGAGAAAAATATAGAATGCTTTTATTCTGTGGCAGAAGAAACGGTGATTTAAAGACAAGTGTCACAGATTCCATATACAGTTTTTCAGCAAATAGCTTGCAATATGTTCAAACTCATTAAACATTTAATTAATTTTAAAATGCAAGAGTTATTTTAGTTAGTTTTGTCATATGTACTTATTCAGATAATTTGTTGTATTTTACACTTTCCAAAATTTCACCCTCTATTTGAAAATATGAATGATGTAACGAGTCTGTTTTGGCACAGTTGTAAATAGTATGTGTTAATGTGTTAATATTTATGATTTTTTAGTCTTATATACACAAGAGGGATTTTTAGTATACTTCTTTTCATCATGTTTCTACTACTAATCCTTAAGGACAGGGAAGACTAAGAACATGAATACATTAATTGTTGTGGGATTGTCAAAATTGCCATACTGGATCAGATAGCATTTTGTTTCTGCTAGTAGCATGTACCAGATACTTCAGAGCAGGCTTGGATTTACTGGGGGAGAAAATGGGGAGGCAGAAAAATGAGCTCGATACCCTCCTTAGGACTGGTGAGGGTAGTGCATGTGTCTTATGGTGTGGTCACAGCCACTTAATGTCCCCATATGGGCAAAGGCTTTGTCTGTCCTTGCTTCAGAGGAAATTACTGGCAGTCATCTTACACTTTTTAGACAATCACAAGATTGTAGCAAAAGGTTTCCTTGTAGCAAAAGGTTTCTGATCTGTTAGAGGTGGCCTTGTTCATTAAAGCCTGAAGACTATGCTACACATTGCCAGATTTTCAATACTGTATATCTAAATGACTGTTCCTATGTGTCTGCTTACAATTTGAATCTGGTGAGCTCTTTGTGGTGGTGATGGCATGTGTCTGTGTGTTGTAAAAAGTATTTTGTTTTCTGAGGATTAGTTTGTTGTTGCTTTCTTAGATTTATTTTTAAATCAGTTATGTGCTGCCTTTCAGAAGCTGTCCTTTAGTAATGTAGAAATAATTCTTTATGCAGAATTGTTTAATTCTTTATAAATATAGTCCAACTCTATTAGTTGTGTTTATCTTCTCTTTCTTACTGTGTATTAAGTTTGATTTCTTGTTTAAGGTTTTTGCCTCTTCAGTAGGTCTTTCTGCAGCAGATATTGGCAGTTTGGCACGTTCAATTGTCTTGCCTTCTGTGTTACCATTTATTAACTTCTAACTTGCTTCTTTTCAAAATGAAAGGGTATGATCTGCTAGAAATTCAAGAAATTGGAATTATATGTGTACATATTCAGTAGCCTTCAGTTTCCTTACTGCTTGTGGTTTCATTATGGGTGTATGATGCTGTTGTCTCCATTTCTACAATTTAATATGTAGATGTATGAAGGTTAAGACACACTCTTTAGATTCCTTCTTCCAATTCTCTGGGGCTGCTGGAAGGAGGACTGTGGAATACGTTGTTTTTAGATGCACAGCATTGGAGGCACTATGTTAACAAATGATATAAACATTCCCATATTTCTGTAATCGTATACTATCATATAAACATAATATCATAGTAAACATAGTCATATTTCTTTGTATTAATGCAGGCCAGCTGTTTGGACTATTTCATGGAATATAATGAAACTGTCAGGAGAAACGCATTGAGGACTTTTAATATAAACAAAGATCATAAGCTAAGATTGTCTTAGTAAGATTAAAGTGTTTCTAAATATGAGGCTTTATTCTTACAGGTGGGGTAAGGAGAAAAGAAGTGACTGAGCAAGTAAATGATTCACTTCTTCTCCCAGAAGAATTCTAAATGAGGCAGTAGTACCCATAGATAGTGTCTCTTCCTAAAGTAGTGTACACTATAAAGGGGATGATAGAGGACATAAGAAAGGGGAAAATGCAGTCATGATCATTTTGAGCAGGTCATCCTAAATTTTTTATTTTGCTTTTAGCAATTTGCCTGGAATTTCGTAGAGCTCAGGTGTGTCAGTACTGCAATTGCATGTATTGAGCCCGGTTCTGGGAGTCCTTGTAGCACACTGTGAAAATAAAGTCTTGGAAACACATTCATAATGAGATGTATCAAATAGACAGAAATGATCACGTCTGAAATAGTGCATGTCTTACAGCTGGTTTTGGTTTCTGTCTTAGGTGTTGGAAGATAATGACTATGGTCGTGCAGTGGACTGGTGGGGATTAGGAGTTGTCATGTATGAGATGATGTGTGGAAGATTACCATTCTACAACCAAGATCATGAGAAACTATTTGAACTGATACTAATGGAGGACATAAAATTTCCTCGAACTCTGTCTGCAGATGCAAAATCATTACTATCAGGCCTACTGATAAAGGATCCAAATAAGCGGTAAGTGAAATTATTTGGGTATACTGGCACAATAAATACTCTAGTTATACTGGGTAATGTAAAAATAGGCCCATGGTTCCTGGCCCTCCTGGCTGAGGGGACCTCTCAGTCACAGGAAAAGGCCATATGCATCCATACAGTCTCAGCTTTCCACTTTTTCAATACAGCAAAAATATACAAAGTGAGCTTAACGAGCAAAAAGGGAAAAATCATGTGGAAAAGAACACTTTCTTAGTCATTCACAGAGATCTTTTCAGGTTTAGATTGTGTGCTGGAACAAAGGGAGACCTCTCAATCATTTTGCAGAGTATGATTTAACCCTGAGTTCGCTGTAGTGTCTCATGGAGACTGCAGTGCTTTTTCTTGGAAGTGATCATGCTAGAAGACATGTACAGGCTAAATTTCATTAGGGCACATAGATCATACTCCTTCAGGTCCCGGCGCTGCTGCTGCAGCAGCTTCACGTCAGCCTCGTGCTGCCGCAGCTCCTGCAGCCACTGCGGGGGAGGGGTGGCAGGGGGGTGCAGGTGCCAAGGCTCCCCATGGACAGGAATCTGGGGGACCCCCATGTCCCTCAGTGGAGGCACC
>JANHGB010044976.1:0-15326 GCA_026283785.1 Coracopsis vasa | reverse complement strand
GAACACTGATCTGACACTGGCTTTCTTTATTTCATAACAGATTGTGTAAAGAAAACACATCTTCCTGGTTGATTGTAGTCCTTATTATTCCTTGTTTGGATCACTGTGTTATTGTTTCAGGCTGGCTATATAGCACAACAGAAGTTATAAGAAAATGGCATTATTAAAATCATTCTCTCCTCAGCGCCATGCAGGGTCCTCAATTCAATTTTAACTTCTTTTTATTGCAGAATCCTGTTTGGCAGCATTCAGTTGCCAACACACAGCATAATAACTGTTAACAGTTTAATTTTAAAAAACATTTTGAAAGCTTTTATGATATGGAAAGAAACCAGCTAAGGTATTGACTATGCAGGGCTATAGCCAGGGGACGCTAAATCCAATCTGAGAGAGAATAAATCTCACAATGCTATAAGTTTCCAACTTTATTTTTTTTAGTAACAATTTTAATTGTACCCAAGTTCAGTAAAGACAACTAATGCACTAGTATTGCTAATATAGTGTTGCTGGGAAGTGTGCAAAGAACTGTTGTTAAAAGTATAGCACTATTAAAACAAAAATCAGTGGCATTTTAATACAAACTCTTCCACGTTGTCAGGTTGAACAGAGCCTTGCGAGGCATCCCTGCCCATGGCAAAGGGGTTGGAACTAAGGTCTTAAGGTCTTTTCCAACCCTAACTATTCTATGATTCTACTCTATGATTCTAATAACCAGTGATTTGTATATGTCTTTTGACATCTTTCGGTTGCTTCTTCATATAACCTTCTAGGAGAACACGTACTTTATCAGTCAATAGATTTATTTAGAATTGAAAGTTGATTTTATTTCATAGATTGTGTCCTGGCAATTCAAATAGGATCCAGTCATTTATATGACATGTTTGTTTCCATTAAATGAATGACACAGAAAGGTTGTGAAGAGCTGGGAGAAAACACCTGAACTACATTACATTACTTCTTTCTGGAAATCCTTCTATAATCAATGATATCTCAGCTTTTTCATTATTAGCTGCTATTTTCATGAGCCTTAAAGTTTACCATAACTGCAAAACAAGTGCTTAGATCACGGCAATTCTTTTTAGCACAGTAATGAAGAGTAAGAATTGCTTTGTTCCTCTTAACCATAACATTTAAACATTTTAATAGGGTTTTTAGATGAAATGGTCTATGAAAAGGCATAACTTAAAACTTTTAATATTCTACACCCAATTCTACACTCGTTATTCTTAGACATTAGGAATAAAGAAAGGAAATGGCTGCTTAATTTGAAAAAAATCAGTAATGATGCTCTGTTGCAGTAATAGAAAAGAAGGCTGTTTCACTTAGGAATGGTGAGATTGTCAGATCAAAGGCCCTAGTCGTTTGCAGTGACTTTGTAGGAAACAGGGCCAGTAAAGAAAAGGCCCTTCCCTGCTCAGATGCTGCAAATCAGCATGATAAGGACCATGCAGACCAGAAACTAAATCCAAGCTAAGTTTGGTCAGCAGGCCTATACACCATGAATCTGAGCACTTACCCATATTTGTACATTTTTCTGTTCTTAGTTCTTCACAACCCCCTGGGGCAATGAGTCCCACAAACCAATCATGTGAGATACCCAAACACCTCTAACTTTGTGTACTGTAAGCCTGTTCCTTGGTTGCACGTTGATAATATATGGTAACATTTCAAAACCTTAAATTTTCTGTATTTTAAACTTGGCAATGCATTGTAAAGTCCCTGTATCTGAGTTGTAAGAAAGTGCTAATAGTAGTTGCCTCTTGCCTTTTCTATGCCACAGGTACTTTTGCAGAGCTCTCTTCTAGCTCTCTCTGACATCTTTTTTTCTATATTGGAATTATTTGTTATTTAGCTTCACCTGCAAACTATGCTACATCCCTGACCATCTTTGTCAGCCTCCTCTGGGCTCTCACCAGTTGCCTGCATGGAGTATTCAAGACTTGGATGCGTCACAGATTCATACAGGAAAACATTATATTTTGCACTATTTCCTTTCCTATCAGATCCTATTTTCGTTCTTAGTTACTTTATTGATTGCTTTTGAGTACTGAGCTGACAATGTCACAGGACTAACCACAATCACTCCAAGGTGTCTTTCTTAAGTGGTAATAGCTGCTTTAAGAGTCCATGTCCATGACACATGTAGTATGTACTCAGGGCTATCTTTTTCCTCTGTGTACTATTAAATGTTACTTACAATTTCCATGTGCATTATCACTGCCAATCCTACCAGCTCACTTCAAAAATCTCTATACAAGCACTAAAGCAGATTCTGGAATTTGATATTTTTCTTTTAAAGTGTTAAGTAATAAGTAGCTTCCATTGATTGTATTAGAAATAGTCAAATCCTATTACTTGGGGATCTCTGACAGGTCCGTTTAAATTTGTACGGCTTACTCAGGACATAACAGACTGCTTGGTGACTTGACAATAACTATATTTTTACTTCAACATAAATTATTCTACCAAGTTAAGACTTATTATTTAAAATAAATTTGGGGTAGAAAAATGAAATCTTATGATAGGCAGACAATTACTGTGCATTTGTAAAGTTAAATTATTAGCTTAAGATAAAAGTTATGTATTAAATACGTTATATATATCAAATAGCTGCTTTGCAATTTAGTGATTTCATGCCTCATTGAAGGGAATGAATAATATGATTGCTAAGAAATACAGCTGTGACCTTTCTTCTAAAAAGCTGTGGACTGGTGTTTTACCCGTAGACATTTTTAGATGATAACTAAATGCAGTACTATCATATTTCACCAAGGGTCCAATTTAAGGTTATACAGACAAGCTTATATTTTTCTTTTCTTAACTGAACATTTAATGTGTAACTCAAATAGTGTTCTTTTAAATTGTTGAGGGATTTTTTTAATAATTCCTTAGATTAATTGAAGACTAACCCAAGAAAGAAATCCTATTATGGGACACTATATTGAATTCAATATAATAATCAGCAGGGTCTCTAACTTAAGAGGCAGAGCATAAGAATTCTGCCTTCTGAGAGACAGGGGGTAACCAGTAGCAGCAGCAGGCTGTCATCCTCCAGCCAGACAGGCAATGGAGATGACTTTCCATGACAGAGTGCCAGGTGGGACCATGTACTCATCACACACACCCCAGAAACCTTGGGTTCCTCTCCATTTTTCCTGATTATATTATTCCTGATATATTCTCCATTAGCCTGATTCTGCCAGCATCTTAACAGCAACTTTTCCTACCTGCTTTCTATGTCTGCTCCTTGCCCCAGTCTTCTTGCACAACTATTGATTATCCCAAACCTCATGTCTCACTGTGTGAGCGAGTTGCTGGTTCAGCAGCCCTGAAATTCATTGCTGTTTTCTCCAGACTATTTTTCTCTACTTATGTTCTTCCTTCTCCTAAATTCCACTTCCAAATCCAGGTTTTCTTACCCAATAAATACCAGTCTTCTCTTCCTGTGATTTCCATTCTCACACATCCAGTGACAAGTTCTCCCTCCTTTTAGCTAGCATTCAATTGCACCATAATTCCTTGCCAAATTCCTTGCCAAATTCCAAACTCCCACTATTCCTCTGGTCTCTTCAATGTTAAAATCTGATAGAACTGAGCACTCCAAACACAAAACAGAATCACTCCTGCTCATATTTCTGTGTCAGAAAGGGGTGGAAGAAGTAAGTAGAGAGAAAATTATCTTTGGCCATATAATGCTGTGCTCAGTCGTGCTGGCTTTTTTAAGTAATCAACTCACCATTACAGAAGTGTGAGAAGCTTTCATATACCTCAGTGTGCAATATGGAATCTGAAAGAGTTCTATTGCAAAAAATATTAAACACAAATGAACTGTGTTTTTTCCAAAGACTAATATTTTTTGGCATTAAGATGTATTTTCACAAATGCAGTGGGAATGGTATGTGGATTAAGTTCCATCTTCTCCCATATTTCAACACTGTGAAGCTATGTGTGGAATATTACAGTACTTAATATACAGTATCACCACAATTTTTAAGATAGACTAGACTAAACTAGACTAGAACATGAACTAAGACACGTAATTCTCCCTCCATCCCTTAAATGACCAAGTAGCTATGGTTGGAACTAAATGTAATTTAATTTGATAATACCAGTAGTTAATTAGAATTACTTTAAATAGAATAGATACAATTTACACTGAATTTTAAATCAAAATAAACATACAAACTTTGCTAGTCCTAAATAAACAAATCCAGCCCCAGGCAAAAAATGACCACAAAAATATTAACTTAAATAATTAATCTGCCCAAGTGACAACTAATTTAATAGGAAGAATAAATTAATGGAATTATCAGTCTCCCTATATTATTAGTTTATTCTTTTGAGGGCATAGCTGACACGATGAGTTTGGGTTAGGCATGGTGATAAAACTGTTGAGAGCTCACAATTGCCTGTCATATTCATATAACTTCATCTGTGTACTTCTACGTATCTTTTACTCATCACTTATAAAGTAACATTGGGTCAAAAACATGGTGTAAAAATCACCATTTGAAAGTTCTGCCTACAGTACTTGAAGATTATCTGGGAAACGTGAGTTTCAATTCTGTTCCTACACAAGAACTACACAGCTAACCCTTTTCAGCAAATACACACTTTTAAAACATGCAGCATATGGATTTTGTCAATGGATTAACTAAATCAGCTCATTACAGATCCCAAAGGAACTGTTTTCAGGACTCATAACTAAAAACCGCAGTTCTTTTTACCTATTGCTATGCTTCATAAAACCATGTCAGAAAACTATTACTTACAGTTTTATAACACACAAACCATAATGTTAGTTGTTATAGTTTAATACTGGAAAGTCAAATCTGTGTATCAGTATAAACTTAAAGGTGTTTCCATAAAATATCCTCAACCAGCAAGTTTATATAAGTAAAGAAGAAACAGTCAAGGAACACTACTTTCAAAACGGGTTAAATATCCCCTGGGACTTCAACTCATGGCTCTTCTTTTTCTCCCTTCCAGTCCCCAGCACCTCCTCCTCATCCAGAAAATGTTCTTTTGCAAAGATACATGTAAAAAAAATCAAATATGCTTTTCACAGCAAAACCGGGAACTCAGCTTTTCCATCCATGAGTTTTTATAAAGCCAGAGTTAAATGTTAAAGTGATTTTTTTATCAGATGAAGCACAGAATTTTGATGTTATCATTTCCTGGAGTTAAATAGGAAGTAAAAACTCAAGATTGTAGCTCTTTGTTTTTATGGATCTTTCTTGATGTTGCTCATTAAGGACAGAAGGAACGTACAGCTAAAAGCCACAGGATTTTTAGGCTATTATTTCAGCATTTCTGCAAATAGGAAGGCAGACATCTGCTAAAGAGTAAACTGTAATTCTCTCTCAGCTGTACTAGTAATGAATGTACCACAAAAAAACCTAAAACAAAACCCTACTTCTTTTCTTCCTACTTTCATAGAAAATTTGGTTGGAATGCATCTGTATAGGTCATCTCCTCCAATCTTGTGCTGGAAGCAGGATTACTGCAAACACTAGAACAGACCAGCCATGATTTTATCTAGCCAAAGCTTAAAAATCTCAAAGTGTGGATATTTCACAATCCTACTAAGAAACCTGCTCCAGCACTGCTACACCCACCTGCTATTGTTTTCTTCTCAAACTGAAATCAGAACATCTAAACCAAATGCTTCTTGACATTGGTCCTTCTCTATTGAGAAGAGTTTGGTTTCATCATCTTTGCTACTGAGTACTTATAGGGTGCTCTTAAACTGCCCCTTGACTTCTTCTTCACAACATTAAACAAGCCCCAGCTCCCTCAATATCCCTCTAACTTCCATGTGATTCAGGACTCTGAGAACCCTCCTGTTTTTCCACAACACTTTTGAAATTAGAGGAATTTGTCACAGCCTTCTAGAAAATAACTCATCTGTTTCTACTGGCCATGCTTCTATTATAGCCTCCTATGCTGATTACCTGACTGGCAATGAGAGGGCACTCCCAGATCCGTGTTCAGCCTGGCATCTGTTGTAACCTCCAGGTCATCTTCAGTGAAGCAGCAGTTTCAAGTTTGTTTCATGGCCCATACAAGTGTGTGAGGCTGTTGCACAGCACTGAGGTGCAGTCTTCTTCCTACTGAACTTTATAAGGCTTTTCAACGCCAAGTCCTTGAGGATATCAAGATCCCTCTGGAATATAGCTCTGTCATTTGTCATGTTAACCACTCCCCCTTCATTTATCATCCTCTGCAAATTTGCTGAAGGTGCACTCTGCGTCATGATCTAGGTCATTGATGAAGATATTCACTGACGCGCAAGGTATCCTGAGCTACTCTGCTCATCACTGACCACCTGACAGGTATCAAGCAATCATTACACTTTAAGCCTGCTGGTTCAGTTGGTTCCCAACCCAGTCTCTTCTTACAGTCTACTCTTTCTCAGCTTTCAAATGGGAGTGCTGTGGTAGACTGTATCAAAAGCCTCACCAAAGTCAGCCCTTGCATGCAAATGAGCATAGGCATGTTGGGAGAAGGCTGATGAGCAAGGTGACAGCATATAATCCAAGAGATATTCAAAGGGTATCCAGAAGGTTTCCAAACCTTTACAAAGCATATTTTCTTTCCAGCTATTGATTAGTTCAATGTGTTTATCCAACACTTCCTCATGTTTGGATGAGATGCTGTTGGAGGAGTTTTAAAGGGTGCTCCCTCTGTTGCAGCATCTCCTGCCCACAGAAGAGGTGTGAGAAATACCTTTGCAGCCACTCCCCAGGGGAGCTAATGGAGAAAAGGAATCACCATGTGTCCCACAGCAAATCCCAGACACACATCTGTGGGAGCTATGGCATAGGTCAGGTATGACTTTGGAGTCAGCTGTGTTTTCACCCAGCAAAGAGCCATTCCTGATCAAGGCAGGACCCTTGCTGTGGCACAGGTTGGTATAGGGCAGCCACTGCTATCCCCTTATCCACACAGCTTTTACAAGGAAAGGCAACCAGGCTGGACAAGCACGCAATTTGCTTTTGGTAAATCTATGCTGAATATTTCAATTACCTTTGGTCCCTTAAAAGATGATGTTGTGCACTTCACCTTTTTCTGTATAGTCTGGCTTATCCTACCTTCATTTTCTGAAAGGAGTACACCTGAAGAATCACTTTTCGTTTTCCTTTTATAACCCTTGTCTTAGCTCAAATCAAACAGCTTTTCAATTTTTCCATTAAGCAGTCAAGCAATGCTTGTCTGTATCTTGCATTTTAGGCCATCAGAAAGCTCTCTGCTCAGCCAAGAAAGCCTTCTGCTGAATCCCCCTCCTTCCTGCTATACAGGATGGTTCATTCATGAGTTCTCAAGTTTTATTTAGAAATCATCCATTTTTCATGGACCCTCTGTTTCTGTGGCAGCATCCCAAGAGATTCTGCTTAGCACTTCTTCAAAAAGGCTGAAGTCTGCTCTTCTGAAGTCTACAGTCATAACTTGCTGACTACTTACACTTCCTTTGCATCATGAACTGAAACAGCTCATGGTCACTCTGATCCAGCTGTTATTTATCACCACTTCTGCCACTAGTTTTTCCCTTTATGTAAGCCGCAAGTCAAGCAGAGAATTATTCCTGTTTCTCCCCTATGGCAGCATTAGCAAATTGTCAGCAACAGTCAAGGAATCTCCTGCATTGCCTGCACAACACTTTAGTCTTACTAGAAATTAAAACAAATCAGGACTTACTTGCAGAATGATGAGGACTGTATTGATAGAGTTGACTTTTATCCACTTTTGATCCCACATTCTACTAACCTGACATTGTAATTTCATTTAGATTTTAAAAGGTGACAATCTTTATAAAAAATAAAGGAAGGCAAAGCTTCCATCCACTGAGAATTTAAAATGCATCCAACAAAACAAAAAGTAAATTATGCCCATCACTGACAGCATTTTGGACCAATAATATACACAATTTCAAAAAGCTCAGTAATTAAAAGACAACATCCAGCTTCATTAAAACTTGCAGCTGAAGATACTTTGGGTTTTTTCTATCCCTTGTGCTTGGATTAAGTTATGTTTCTCCCTTTGTTTTATTAAGTAAGAGCTCATCTGAATTTTTTCAGACACAGATTCAATATCAGATAAAAAAAGCTAAGTTTTTATCAAGAGAAACACTTATTTTTGTTATCAAAATACGAGCATTTAGTTAAAAAAAAAAGAAAACCAAAAAAAGAAAAGCAAGAGGAAGTGGACAAATTGAGATGAATATTCAACCATTTAAGCTTTACCAATAGATTCATTATAGCAAGTAAGTTAAAAGAAAGCTTGTCATCCACCTCACTCAAATCATGTGTGCAAAGAATTATGAAATTGCAAAAGGCTCTTACAGAGGAGAAGTTACTGGTCCAAATACAGCTGGGACAATGGAAACTTGCTGGAAGTGTTGCCATATTATGACTGTACAGGTAGTAATCTCCCTATGTGATCACCATGTAAATTAGGCCTGAAAGCCCCTTGTAGCATGAACCAGGTTGTCTTAATGGACAGCACTGCAGTAGTTGGAAAACATCTTAATTATAACAAAATATGTGAGGAAATCTGTAAGTTTCACTAAAATTATCAATATGATAATTAATATCCCAAAAGATTTTAAGTCTTTCTAAAATGGTCAGCAACAAAGGTGTTCCAAATATCTTCTTATTTTAATGGCACTCATCTGCAAATCCAATGGCACTGCACAGAAGGAGTACATTCACTATTCTCAGTGTATAGCTGTGAAAATCACTGTGAGAGTCAACTGTGGCATTTTCCATAGTCCCACTTGAATCAATAGGCAATCATTAGCTACATGGATGTTTAAAGCAAACAAAATGCTCAGCATCATTCAAGGGTTAAATGGCTCTGCTTTGAAGATGTTATCATTGTAGTCAGAGGAGAAACCTGGTCTCTGGCTCTCCTTTGGGTGTCTCTCAGATAGTGCTGTATGATATACGTCAAGTGAGAAAATGCAATGGCAAGAATTTCCTTTACCTTATGACTACATTCATTTCACCTTTGTGCTTTTGTGTCCTGGGTAACAGTTTAGCATATAAACTCTTATCACTAATATAATTAAGTACATAATAGCCTCCTTTTCAACAGGTCGAAGTAAATACTTGTTTAGAACTATGAGATTTTCATCTGATTTGCTCTGATGCATTCACAGCATTTTGCATGGATGCATTCTGCTCCTACTACTCAACACCTTTATTTCTGCTAGTGCCACGTGCCTTGCACAGAAAGTCACGTTTGTAGAGTCAGACTCTCCTGTCAATAGTGCCAGTGCCAGAGAAGACTTTGGGTATCAGCCCAGATAGGAACAAGAATACAGGAGTATTTCACAGCTTCTCTGGGCATTCATTTTTGTCCCCCAAATAATACAAAATGGACATTGGTGTGAATACCTCAGTCAAGAGCCAGACTGTGCTAGCGTTTGGCTTTACTGTCAGGAGCTAAACCAGCAGAATTAACTTGTTTAAAGAAAACCTAAAAATATCAGAGTAGAAATACATCTTTCTTCCTTAAAAGATCAAAAAGACATACTAATTACTTTCAATATATAACGTGCATGGTTCTTTGAGCAAGTGTGCTTTCTACCAAACTAATTGGCTTGGACTGTCACTGCCTTCTCTTATATGACTTAAGTTTCTTTTTGGTAGAAATAATTAGATAAAATCAGCTGCATGGAACGCAGAGAAACACAGAACTGTCTAAAGATAGCTCTCCATTACCTTACAGGCCTTCTAACAATTTAAATGGTCTTTTACTGCACAGTGCAGGTTTTCTCCCTTTTTAGGAAGACTTCACTTTCTATGAAGTCTTTCTTGATCCCCTTAGCTATTATCTACTTGTAAGGTTGATTTTTTTGCCATTTTTAAGCTTTTTTTAAAATCCTTCTCAGTAATAATGTTGCTGACATCTCATTACAGAAGGAGAGAATTCAGCTTATTAACAAAGCCTTCAACATTGTAACCCAGATGCTACATTGGTGCTCTTCCTATACACAGGTATTTAGAAATTACAAGGTCAGTACTAACCCAGGTAAAGCCTTGATGCACAATTTAATGAAATCAGTGGTTTATTAATTAAAAAATATAACTTCTTGGAACCTTTTGGAGAAAACTCATCCTAATTGAATGTCTCATAAGTTGAAGGAAACCAATGTCAAGTTTTGCATCCTCAGTCAAAACAGAGAAATTCTTCTAGCTAATACAGGGAAGCAAGTTGTGGTTACCATACATTTATGTCCTGATCAAACACTGTATCCCAATTTAGTTACTCTGAATCTGTCTGATCCAACAAGTTCAGCAGCTTGAGATTGTAATCATATGTAACAAAAATAATTAAATGCAAATTAGCAAGTTATGAAGCTGATGAATACGTAAGTGGAGATTCTTTGGCTTGATACACACAGTAGGTCAGGTCAGATGATGGGAACGGCTCCTTCCTAGCTTTAAATACAATGACTTTATAAATACTACAGCACAGGAAAAGAATTAATTTCTCATTTTCTGTGGCATTATAATGGGGGCTCATTTTACAGACGTTAACAGCTGCTGTCTCCTAAGTGAATGGTAGTGCTCTTCAAACAAAAAGATAAACACACGCTGTCTCATCAGTGACATTCAGTGTTGATCTAACAAAAGGCAGAAAAGAACTCACACAGCATTTTCCTATTTCCTCTTTTACCTGGAAACCAACTACACAGATACAATTCTGCTTCCAGACGTCCATATAGTAATACAATTCTTTTGGGATTAAAAAAGGATAAGAAGCAATTTCCAGGGTCATTTCGCTGATGATCGCATCAAAGAACTCCTTTTATATGAAGGTATCAAGTGCCACTGCATAAACAGCTTCCTTTTAACCTCTCTGCTCTCACAGAAAACTGTTTCATATTATGATTGCTGTAATGGTTAACAGACTTTTTCCAGTTTCCCTCCAATATTGATTCACAGCCAGTTTATACACTATTTTTCTTTTCCCATAGCGTTTTCTCTCCATAACATTTATCTTCCGATGCGTGTACACAGAGCAATCACAGGCTATCTCAGCCTCACTTTTGCTAACCTAAACAAACTGGACCTTTCTCAGTGTACTCTCATGGACTGATACAATGCACATACAGTCCCTCCACCCATACATGCAGTGAGCCAGATGAGTCACTGATCCTGAGATCTAGGTGTGTTAAGAAGCAGAAGTTTTTTCTCAGGGCCACATTGCTCTAGTGCAGCCATCCTGTTTAGGAATTAGTGCATGACTGCCCTCAGACAACACAGACCTCCCGTCAGCATTCATTCGTGTGATCTTTCTCTTAGCTGTCTTCGTACCTGTAACAGCCTCAATTCATCTTCCCTTGAACATGAGGGGAAATAACTCTATGCAATATTCTATTTGAGGGGCATTGAACGCTTTACCTAAGTCCCTTGCAATTATCATGGAAAGTAACAAATAAAGAGAAGCATCTGACCTGGTGTAGTCGTCCTCCACAAGCATGTGCTTTGGAATGGGTGAGTATCTTCCTGGTGAGATAGGGGCCAGGGATGCCTTGTACTCTAAAGTGCCATTGTTTCCAGAAGAGAGTATATGATTTTCCATTGGTGGAGAGTAAGCTGATGGCAAGAATAGGCATTTCTAGTTAGTCACTTCCATGTTTGATTAGATGTCACAAGAGCACCAAGAGAACCAAGAACATGCTCATTGCTATAAACAACATCAAAACAGACAATCTTTGCCTGAGAGAGCTTCAAGTGTAACAAGAAAGAATGAACAGCTGGATTTTTCCTGAAAGGTTAATAATACTAATACTAATACTACTAATAATTATGATTATTATGGCTCGTTTGCAGTAATTGACTCTTTACAGATCTGAATAAGAAAAAGCAGTTTGGGAAACAGGAAACATTTTCTTCAATTAGGACTGACTTGAATAAGGAAATGTAAATAGAAAATTACATTAAAAGCACACTCTTCTTTTTGGCTCCAATATACAGCAATGGGAGTAATATAGTAAGGGCTTAATATAAGATAAGGGCAGGAATTTTATGTATGGCAAGAATTATGTATGCTGAAGATTTAAAGTTGTGATCTACTAAAGCTGCCAAAATTCCCAATATAATTGAAATTTCATAGTTGTTATTTAGATGATTGTAAGTCTGTATACTTAAAATAGAAAGTGTATACAAATCTCTTACACACTAATGATTAATAATGACAATTACAGGACTGTGCTATCTGAATCTATACTTGGGCTGTGGGTTTGCTTGCTTGCTTGCTTTTTGCTATTCTGATGTTACTGGGGATATTTATGACTGGAGAGTTGTAACAACAGTCATATTCCATCTCTAGTTAATCTAGAAAAGGAAATGATAAATGAGAAAAACAATGTGCTTCTGCAATGAGCTATGATTGATCTTCTCATGAGAAGAAGACAGCTACACTTTCTAGTATTAGTTTCAGTCTTCCAGATACTGATACATAATGTTTCAAAGCAAAATATCTCTACAGGGAAAGGCTGTTACCGGTTCTGAAATACTCTGAATGTGTAGGTATAATGAAAGGTTCCCCGAGGATAAATGAATCTGTATGCACCAACAGCCTGGGGTGGGCCACTGCAAATATCCTTTACATCCATCTTCTTATATGCCGCTGGTCTATAATCTGACCTAATAAAACACACTGGTTTAGAACTCCCAAATTATTAATTTGAAAGTATTATAAAGCAGGAGATTGCATAGGAACATTTAGCATTTTTACTTCTCAGGCTTTGCTAAGATCCAGACCAGACAGCTACTGAACAACATGATTGCTACCCGTTGTAACACTTGCTAACTATATAGGAACTATATAGGTATCCTCAGCACAGTTGAGTATACCTCCTGATGTGCAAGTTACAAAGCCTTCCCTTCTATTTTTATGGAGCAGCCTGAATAAGGAGCATTATGGATATTAAGCTTTTTCATTAGCTTTGTCAGACCACAGTAGCAACACTATGCAAAAGTGCAGAAAAATTTAAATCTGTGTCATTTACTGAGAAAACCTGTCTTTTCCAGCCCTTGGTTGGCCTTAAATGCCCCTAGGATTAGTGGCAGATCAAGACGGGAGTGGATCAGTTGCCGAAGGCCTTGTCAAGAATTAAACTGCCATCCAGTTAGATAGTGCAGCTGGTCCCTGTTGGGAGTTGAACCCAAAGCAAACATTTTTTAACGAACACATAAATGAAGGAAGGTAGTTCCAGTAATGCACTGCTTAGACTAACAGGCATCAGTGATACAGAGAGCTGCAACTGAAATGTTAAGATTGCTGCGAATGAACAGGGAATGGGAATGCCTATGTATGGACATCAGGAGGACTGGCAGGAGGGGTATAAGAATGGCATGTATTAATAGCACTTAGATTCATCAGTAGGTCATCAATACTCAACATAACTACATATAACTTGTGAAGACAGCCGACACCCAAACTAAAATAAACAGTCAAGCTGTTAAGAGATGATGGCAGGAGATAAAGACTAGATTGGAGCCTAGGACACTCAGATAAGGAGACAAAAGAGAACTGAGTAAATCCTGAAGACATGCGTAGGTTGGACAGATAGGAGAGACTGAAGATCCTAATTGCTGTCATATCTTCATGGGTACGAAAAGCACATCAGCAAGGAGGTTGTCAACATAAGAAGAAGGATTTTTACATTCCAACTAAATTATTTTCTTCATATATGGTGTATAATCACCTCGGGCTTTTCACTGTATTTGTACAAGGTGGTTTGCTGCTGGTTCTAATTTTTCAGTGGACAGAGGATTGCAGTCTACAAATCTAATACATTAAAAATATATATTTGCATTTATATATTACCGTAATTGTCACAAGAGTTACAGTTCAGTCTGATTACCTGGACAATGGGAACTTGGAATCAGCACAGCAGCACATCAGCAACATTGTTACTTTTGATGCAAAAATATTGTAGCAGAGTTACATTATTTGTAATATTTAATGAGTGTAGCATAATTAAGTAGCAGTAAACATTTCATTTTTGTAGCCTTCCAAGCTGTTTCGTGAACTTTAATGGGGTAGTTTGGACAAGCTATGAAAAAAACCCACAATCATCTGACAAATCATCTCCTACAAAATGAGTTGCAGAAGTCACTTACAGTGAGTAATATCTGGTGGGCCATATGGATCAGTCATGTAAATGGTAGTGGGCTTTCCAACTTTCAGATACACTACATCTGATGTGTTCTTCAGTATCGCTACTGCCTCTTCATGGGTAACTTCTTCTAAACTGTAATTATTCACCTTAAAGGAGAAATCAGATAGGTGAGTTTGAATGCAGAAATAGACACAAAAAATGACACAACCTTGCAGTTATCACGATGTCGGGAAAAAGACTGTAGACAAAGAGTGCTGAAGCTTATAGAAGCAATATTCAGCAAGGAAGAAAATACAGTTTTTTTAGTACATGCATATTCAAAGAGTGACACAGCAGTATTGATAATATCATAGAATCATAATGGGTCGAGGTGGCACTTAGTCTTCTCAGTAGAAAAGCCCTTTGTGAAATTCTGCTCCCGGTATCATCATTAACATAAAACTACATTTAATAATAATTTAGTAACACCATATCATTTACAGAAACTGCCTTATTTGACATATCAAGATGAAATGTTCAAATTCACCTCTTGGCATGAATGGCTGGGACTTCAGGAATACTTAACACCCCAAGTCCTTCCATCCTTGATATGACATTTACCATTACAATAATAAGAGGTACAAAGTGAAAGTGCAGAAAATGAAAAGGGTATTTCTGGATGGGGAAAAGGTATTTTCAATGTGAAAGTTTGTCAGGTTTCTGGAAGTATGGAAAAAGTAAGAGAATGTATTGCTAGTTCTATGCTTTACCAGAAAACAAAAGTACCTAACATAAGCAAGTATAATAATAGAGGACTACAAATTAATTAGGGAATAGTGACAATAAATTACCCCTCTTTATGCTTTACTCCGATAAAAAGAAAATTGTCAGAAGTGGTTTATAGTAGAGGCACATAACATTTAGTCACATATAAATCCACTATATCCACAGAAGTCAACAATAGGTTGTTCTCCTACAAACAGAATAGTGAATGGTCCCTGCCTCAGAAAACATACATTCTGAATGGAGAAATTATAGGATAGAGGAAAGAAGTAAAGAAGGGTGTTAGATACAGGTTTCAGATGTGATATAAGTCAACAGAAGTCACAGAATCACAGAATATCTCAAGTTGGAAGGAACCCATAAGAATCATCCAGTCCAACTCCCTGCTCCTTGCACGACTACCTAAAACTAAACCATATGACTA
>JANHGB010044975.1:0-10976 GCA_026283785.1 Coracopsis vasa | reverse complement strand
TTGCAAGAGGACTACTGGAAAATATAGAGCTCACACAGGAACATACTCATGAGCACTGTTGCTTTACATTTTTATGCGAGGGCCTGATACTCCTTTCATGCTTCCAAGGGAGAAGACTTTCAAGGGAGAAGACCAGATGATGAAACTGCTTCCCATCTTGTGCGCAGATGATGGTGGTGATGCATCAGAACTGGCTGGCAGTGGCAGGTTGTTTTCCTAACTAGAAGATAGAGTCATAGCTTTTTCTCTATGTTCCTCACGCACGCTCAAAAGTACTGCATTCACATTTCTAGCAGATCATGGCTGTAGGTCTTCTCTTTCCAAGCGAAGAAGCTAGGTTATGCTAATAATGAGTATTTTAAAGAAAGATTAATTGCTAGGGGCAATTGCCTTCCACATAACAGCATAAGTAAGTTTGGATTTGGCTGCAGGAAGCATTACAACATTTCACTGCCTAGATCTAGAATTCTGCCTTTTTCTATTCTAGACTTAACTAAAACCACCCCAATTCTAGGACATCCCCAAATCCTGGTCTCAAACAGAAGGATTGGGCTTTGGGTAAAACCTTTCATGTGCTACTATTCAAAATATCTTTAGACTGCTATTTTCAGACTCCAGTTGTTTCTTTAATACATTAGATGTGACAAACTCTCCTTACCTTAATTCTCTATCAGCTTAATTCAAAATGGATTTTAAATGTGCCAAAAGGGGATCCTTACAATTAAGATCTTCAGAAAATCCCAGGAACTAGCTTCTGAACCTATAAGATGAGTATTTGCTGGTTTTACTTTTTTTAGAAGGCTGATTCTGAAATACACTTCCCTTTATAATTAGTGCCCTGGTGCTATTTCATTTTCTTATTGGTTTTTTTCCCCCCTCACCTGCCTATAAACATGAGAGAGACAAACTTCACCAAGCCTATCTTTTGTCTGGCAAGTGCTATTCATGGGATGATTCAAAACAGCATCAACTCAGTTCACAAGTAGACATGCTATTGCTAAACTCCAGTGTTATTTTCACCCCTTTCTCTGGTGGAAATCATTAAAGAATGGCTTAAAAAGCTGCTCCATCCAGAACACATGCTTGCCTGCAGCTGCTTTTGTTTGAAAAGAGTCTCTCTTCTAGGTAGTTTTCTAATAGTGATTTAACTTTCCAGGCTTCATCTGGGAACTTTATGCCACTTTGATTTTGGTCAGAAAGTTTGTCAAAGAATATATTAAGGACTTATCTTTCCAAAAGCAGAGATGAACAAACCATTACTTCTTCAGTTGCCATTTGTAACTTGTTACATTTATTAAACTGAACATTTGCTATGTCACTGTGATTTTGGAGGAGCTAATTTCTGACCTAGCTGAGGGCTGCTCTAACCACTGTACTGAAATGGCCTATTTTCCTGTCCTAATTTCCCCTTCTCAATCTATAGTGCTCCACTTCACTAAAAAATAAATAAATAAAAAAAGCCAAACAGTTGTGCGTATTTTTTTCTTCTCTGCAGAGAAGAACCTCTGATCCAAACACCATAGGCAAATTTATTCTGTATGCCAGAATCATCTCTCCCTCATTTCTGGCTCGTAGTGATCATCAAATGAAACACCAGCACATCACCTTGTATGTCTACTCATAAGCCATCAAAGATCCATGCAACAGCTACGCCAATCCGTGCTATTCCCCGCTGCCTGGTGACAACAAACGCTTCTTTAAGGTCAGGGATAGAATGGCAGGAGTGCAATAGCACTGCCAGGGAACTGATTTTGTTCCAGGAAGTGAAGAGAAATTAATCTGCATGCAAACACCGTGGCACAGCCAAACCATTACTAAAGTCAGTAAATAACTGGGTTATGTCCACAGTTCATTTGCACTGAATTAAGCTTAAAAAAATAGAATCTTGATTGTTACTGCAGATAACATTGTAAGTGCGTGTTTTCTTGACTCCATATATTCTACTTGCTGCATTAGTGATAACTAAGGTGACTAAGTGACATGACTGAATAACTGAGGCAGTTCAGGTGACCGAGATGACTCAGATTTCCCTTCCCAGTGACACAAGAAATGACTGGACACTGGAACCCCTCCTTTCTGTGGAGAGATATGGTTGGTCATAAACAGCATTTTACTTCACAGACTTCGCTGACCTTAACACACATCCTACAGCCATTATCAAACTTCAGACATGCTTACTGGTCCAAGCACAGGAACATGCTTTAATGGTCAACTGCCAAGGCAGGATAAGCCCTTTACTTACTTCAAGTAAAGCCAGCTGAAACTCTGTTCCCTTCTTTACATACACTATTCACCTCAACACTAACAACTAAAAATGTCAACTGTACACAATAAATGCCTTGAAAACAATTTTGACAAACAGGAAATGCTTGGCTTGTTTTTTAGGGCTGATGCGGTAAGCTTTATGAACAATACTACAGGACCTTTTTTCAGATATAAAAGGAAAATGAGAAATTTCCTAGATGCTGCATCTTCATAGCAACAAGTACAAAAATACTGATTTTAACAGTTGTTTGCCATTTTCCTGTAGTGTCTTAAAAGAAGCAAAAAGACAGATGCCAGCCTTTAAAAAACCAAAAACAAAACAAACAAATATCAAGACAAATTAGCCAGAGAAGAAACTGTGCAAGGTGCACTACAAGCTTCTTTAAAATCCTAATGGAATTAGCACTGATTTACCATGCCTGATTGTCTTACAAGAGAATGCATAAAATTTAGACTATTTTTTTTTATTTTTCCTACTATCACAAGTATTTTGCTTATACATTTAAGAAGAGAAAGTCAAATTAAAGTCTAAATTTAGTAATCACAAGTACAGAGATTGCATGAGACATTCCTGCTCCTGGAAACACCTGGTGCTTTTTAACCCTGTTTTTTCCTCTCCCCAATTTTGATGTGCATGAGCAGCTTTACACAAACAAGGGAAGAAAAATGACTTTACAAGACAAAGAGTGAAATGAAATACTCAAAATGCTGTCAGCAGCTCATTGTAAACCTGGGAAAAACTAAGCGATAAAAATCAATTTCTGCATACAATGTTTCACTCGCAATGCTTTAGGTACTCTGTAAGAAAAAAGGTCACACTGTCTTAATGTTAAGACAATAGTATACACTTTAAGAGAACTTCATATACTTGAGCCTTCACATTTCAAATTTGTGCCTCAGAAATGACACAGACCTTTGGATTTCAGGCACATAAGTAAAATAAACCAGCGGTAATGATGTGAGATCACAGGCTACAGAAGCAGAAGAGTTTGCATTCAGTGTTCCAGCAGAAAGCCCCATACAGAAAACCTCCTGAGAAGAACCCAGCTGATGTGAGCTTTACAGGGAAATAAAGAGTAAGCTACCCAAACAGCTCTGTTTGATGCTCTTTTGACTAGTAAGAACTGTGATAGCATCAAGCCCCAACAACTGTGTTTTCACTCCCCTCTCTCCTCACAGGAGCATTTCCTTGTACACTTTTGTACCGTCTGGAAGTGCACGTCAGCAGCATTACAAGTGCCCAGTGTACTCCCCCCATTGCCATTTCCCATGAAAGAACAACTAATTCACGCTGTTCATAGCTCCTCCTGTTGCCAGCAATTCCATTGAAAGACACCAAAGAAGGGCAAGAGAACAAAGACTGTGCAAGAAAGCAGAGAATGAGCATCAGAAAAAAGTGATGGAAGAAAATGAAAAGGCATATTCTGCTCTTGGTTATGTCTAGCAGCTCTGGATTCATGTAACAGATGAGAGTGCAGAATCTGTCCCCTACAGAAACAAAAGGTGAGGAGACAAATACTGAGGATCCTCATTTGGACCAGTTATTCAAATAACCTTCAATAAAAAAATAATCAAATAAACACTATCTATGCTTTTCCTACAGAGAAGAAAAGATCCCCTTCCAAGTTGCAGTTGAGAGCCTTTTTATAACTAAGAATTTGTAATTATCCATTTAAAAGAATTAAGCCTATTTAGTTCTAGACAGAATACAAGCTAAGTTCTGCAGCCTGATGAGGAACAGGAGCACAGACGTAGTCCTGAACACTATCTGAAACTGTGGCAGTCAGCACAGCCAAATGCTGTAACAGCAGAAGTATTATCCTAAATCTAAACCACATTATTCTAAGTTTGTACTGGAAGTTGTGAACAAAACTGGAAAGGCCAGGAGGGAACAACTGGATTAATTTGTCATAGTTCTGTCTACTTAATTGGAGCCTCTGATTATTTGTACCAGCTGAACACTGTGCCCCTGAGTTTATGGTCTCAGGTACAATCCAAGTTGCATTAGACATGGTTAGATGCCTGCCTGAAAAAGTAAACTTGCAATAGGTACTTCCCACCCACAAAGGGCTGTAGGAGCTGTGTCCCTTAATATGTAACACCAGCATTAATTAAGAAAGCGGAGGTACACTTTTTAATAATTAATAGTGAAGGAGATCTAAGAAGGGCAGCGGACAACAATATTGAATAATTCAGCGCTATAACCAAAGGAACAATGGCACAGTAACTTTAGATGGGAGCATGTGCAACAAAATCCAACAAAAACATTTGATATACTGATGGCTTCTTGTGTTCAGGAAAGGGTATACATCCGAGATAGTCCTTCCTACTGAGTTGGCATCAAACAATTCTTGAAACCAGTCTTTACAACAAAATCAAAAGCAGCTGGTAAAATTGTACCAAGACAAGTGACTTTATACTGGGCTGTGCCAGATTTGGGCCTAAAGGATCAAAAGCGTCATCCAGTAGAGGCAGTAGTTCATCAGTAAATCTGGATTCCCAACAGGCCAAATTAGCCACAACAGCAACTCAGTTTAATTAGCAAGGGGAAAAAAAAGGCACAACAGATTTTTCACTCATCCTGTCACTTCACGAAGCTCCAGCAGCAGTGACAGCCTATGTCTGTCAAGTCTAGAAACAAACAAACAGAAAGCTTCAGCAGCTGCTGAGCATTCAGATTTAATTTGTGGTCACAAATACTGGAGAATTTTAGTTTGTTGCCTGGCTAGCAGCTGAGAGGTAGATATACATCAGTAAAAAAATAATGAGCCTTTGTTACTGAATGAGAAAAAAATGTGCATTATATTTAATTGCAGAAGTCTGGCAAAATATCAGAGCATAAAAAAAGATGGTTTTTTAAAGATTTTTTTTTTAAATAATTTTTAAATAATAAAAAAAAAAAAAAAAAAGAAAAATATAAGAGACCTGAGTGACAGACCAGGAAAGACAAAGCCTGCTGCTGCTCAGCCTTTTTCTGTCTCACTGCTGGTAAAGATTATTAGCCTGCTGTGGCTTCCCTTAGCAAACGAAGGACAGCCAAATTGCTTAAACCAAAATGTTTTTGGAATTTTCTTCTTAAATTGTTTTGATGACAGGTTCCTGTTAAGAACAGTTGTGAATTCAACAGAAAGTAGATGCAGCTTCTTCTGCTTACTAGGAACTGATCATCACAACTTCTCTGGCACTGAACCCCAATAAAGGAAAACTTCCGTGCTATGTACCCTTACAGACATCCCAGGGGAGGAACATATGTCTCCTTGTCTCTTTTTGAAGCCCAGCAAAAAGATAGGAAAACATCTTGGACACTAATCCTGCAACACATGTATGCACTGAAGTAGCTGCCAGTTATTAGATTTATTGCATTTGTTATAAATGTCTGGCCCATGGCAACTGAGGAGAAAGGATTCACAAGATACTACTGAATGGGCACACCACTCAAGCCAATTAGGAACAGTGACAAAAACTTGGTAATGACTAGTAGGAAATTACTGGTAGAGGTGGAGGATTTCGTCTGACAAGTGAAAATATTTAACCCTCAAAATAAGAAAACATGCAGACATAAATATGGAACAACAGGCACAGAGAAAATACAGAGTCACAGAATCTGAGAATAGTTTGGGTTGGAAGGGACTTTCAAAGGTCATCTAGTCTGACCCCCTGCAATGATCATGGACATCTTCAGCTAGATCAGGTTGCCCAGAACGTCTCCCAGGGATGGAGCATCCATCACCTTTCTGGGCAACCTCTGCCAGTGTTTTACCACCCTCATTGTAAGGAATCTTTTCCTCACATCCAGGCTGAATTGCTCTTCTTTCTGTTTAAAATCATCACCCCTCATCCTGCCACAACAGGCCCTACTAAAAAAGTCTCTCCCCCTCTCTTATAACCCCCCTTTAGGTATTGGAAGGCTGCAATAAGGTCTCCCTGGAGCCTTCTCTTCTCCAGGCTGAACAGGCCCAGGTCTCTCAACCATTCCTCATAGGAGAGCTGCTCCATCAAACATGACTGTTGATAAAAATTCATATTTAAAAATTTTAAAGAGAGAAACAGAAATGCAGCTAGCAAAACTGTAACAGCACTCCAAACACTTTAACGTTCTGGACAAGTAAGCCCCTGGACGTTTCCTTTCGGTTACACAGGGGGCTGGAGCACCCACTACAGATGTGTTTATCACAGCTAGCGCATGCAGACACCTCTGCCTCCCTACACAATAAAATGGAGGACAAAGACACGGAGAAGAAACAAAAACGCAGGAAGGGGAAGAAGAGCAGGAAGGGGAACAAGACCAGGAAGGGGAGGAGGAGGAGCAGGAAGGGGGCAGGCCCCACGGTGCCGGTACATAACGGCTGACCGTAAACGCTCCCAAGGAGCCTTGCGGCTCTTATTTGCATACCCTCACCTTTGAGCCCGGGAGCAGCCAATCAGCGGGTGCGGCGGCGGGCGCCGGGTGCCGCTCACCTGCTGCGACCGCGCCGGCTCGACGGCTGATTGACAGACAAGGGGCGGGGCGGCGGCGGCGGTCTCCTGCGCGCGCAGGACGAGCGGCGCCAGCACACCCGCAAGGGTGAGGACGACCGTCGCGGCGTAGCCCGCGCGGCGGATGCGGCGGGACGAGCTCGTCGAGGCCGGTTATCAGGACTTCGCCGACCGCTGGAACCCGATCCTGGACGTGTTCGACGAAGAGGGTGTGCGGTTCGCTCTCGAAGTGCACCCCAGCGAGATCGCCTACGACTACTGGACCACTCAGCGCACCCTGGAGGCCATCGGGCACCGCGAAGCCTAACCTGGTGGGACCTTCTGCTTTGTGTAGCCGGTAGTGTTTGCTGGGATGGATCCAGGACCACTTGCCAGCTTATGGTTTGAATTCCTTGTTTGTTCCACCTTTCTGTTCTTGTTATTTTTAATGTGTCATATGAACCACGAACTGCCTGGGCCCAGATTTTTGCACAATTCCCTTGGATAGGGACAACATACACACACCCGTTCACCTGTGTGTTCTCTGGGGGGTAATCCCTGATGTTTACGGTTGTGTGTGGGAGCAGGAACATCACTGGTAAATTCTGCACTTGACCATTGGCTTCTCAAAGAGGCTTTGTTTGCTTTGGGGTTTTAATTATTGTTCTTCTCTGCTGTGTTGCTACAGACATTACTGCTGATTTTTACCTTTAGGTGTTTTAATACATGCAATGTGACTAGCAAAGGTTTCTTTCCCAAGGAGGAAGAAGTACTTCTGTAAAGCACTGAAGTAAAATGCAGACTTCTGTAACCGATCTGAAGCTCTAAGGAAGTTGGTCTGTTCCCTCGATGTTGCTGCTGTTTGCAGGCCAGATGACAGGCTCTGTGCCATGGTCATCCTCACTTAGGAGATTGCTGAGGTCTGTGTTTGCCCCTAAGGCAAGATATTGTGAGGAAGAGGTGGATTTGCATTCTGCCTGTGCATGAGCAAAGTGTTTTATGTCCATCAAAGTGCCTTGCTGTGTTTCAGAATGAGCCAGCAGCAGGTTTTGCTAGGTAGGAGGTGTGGAGCGTACACAAGCAGAGGGAACCGATGTACTGTGCTGCTTATTCCTTTATGTACAACGTAGTAAGAGGTGTAGATGGTGGATGTGATGTATAAAAGGGGTTATGTGTGCAGGCAGCTGGAGAGCTGGGATCAAGCTGGTGGAGAGGAAATGACTCATGATAGTCTTTCAGTCCTAAGAAACATAGCATGGTTTTGGGTATAGATTAAATGCATGTGTATGTGTGCCCTTGTAATGCTGGGACAGGCTCTTCTCAAATGATGTGATCCTGATTGCACAGCCAGCACCTGAAACCTGGCTGGTCTGGGACATGTGCTGAGTTGGATGCTAGCATAGAATAGCACCAGTGGTGCATGCTGGGCTTGAGGGAGTCCTGGCTTCTGTGAGGTTTGTGGTGATTTACTGAGTCCTCTCTGAATGCAGTACTGTTGGATGAAGGTCGAAAGTCCAGCCTGTGCTTTCTCCTGGTTTAATCCAAGACAGCTCCAAGTCCCAGCCTCAGAATGAGGAGGTATTCAGGGAGAAGAAAATAAGGACTTTCACAAAAACATGGGCTTCACTGTTTGTTCTCCAGATCGATTAGTTATCCCTTCTGTCTGTTCTAGGTAAAAGGCATAAGTCTTATCTAGCCATGTTTTTGTAAAGGGGACAAAAAAATGTAAGAATCTGGAGATTCCATGTGAGTAGAAACTCAGTGCATGGGCTTGGAGAATACAAATGTCTTCTTTCTTCCTCTTAGGATATCTAATGTGGATCCTGCTGGTAAAAGCAGGAAGGAAGTAAGCAGGGGAAAAGTAAACAGAAGGATGTCAAAAGAGTAGATAAATGCTCCTGAGATGCTTGCAAGAGGGTAAGCGTACAGCATGTAACATCTGTTGCTTTATAAGCACACCAGGCTGATGTGGCTTATCCTGAAGACCAGATTAATGCTGTAAACAAGACAGGGCTGAAGCAGAAGTGAGGAGCAGCGGACCCATGTGAGGCTGCATGAAATAAGCTATTATGAGGAGGATTTACGAGGCAGCAGTTGAATCTAGGAAAGGTCTCTGAGGTGTTTTGCTACTGGCAGCATGATGTGAGAGAAGTGGATGTTGTATTAGCATGACACACCTGCTCTGTGTAAATGTCATTCAAAAGTGTGTTATACTCTGAAAGCAAGTTACTTTGTGGGGGGGAAAAGAGTTTATAGTACATTGTGCTCTTGTGTGGCTGGTTTAGAAGAACGAGTAACTTCAGCAGCTTTGTATAATGGTTAAAAAGATGCTAAAATGTGAAGATTAATGTAATGATACGGATTGTAATTCTAAAGAATCAATGCTGTTAATTTCTCATTTTTAGAGTTGTTTTATGTGTATTTATTTGCTACTTTGAGTGTCTTTTGGCCTCAGTGCATGAGGCAGCATGCCTGCGCTGTGTACAGAGAACAACACTGGCTGTGGACTTTGGTCTTTTCACATTGTGGTGGGAAGAGGACAGTGAAACAGGGTCCCATGAAGCAACACTAACTTGCACTGCAGCTTTTTAAGCTAAGAAATTGTAAATTCCCAATCAATTAAATGGAAGAAAGCCAAGGTTTTTTACAGCTTTATGCTTTTCCTTAGCTCTTATTGCAAATAAGGGTACACTGCCCTCCCAGCGAAGGTAAAGAGGAGTCTTTCCTGATAACCTCTGCAGCTTCTTGAGTGTATGTCTGCAGAGACAAACTGATTTTCTCTTTACAGGGGAGGATGTTAAACTGCACGCCCTGCCCTTCCCCGCCCCTGCTATTTCATTGCTGCTCTTTCTCCCACCCTAATCCCTGGGTAGCTTGAGAGGAAAGGTGTTTGCAGCCTCCTGAAGGATACTGTTGAAATCAGTGGGGTCAGAGGAGCTGTTCCTATTGAAGAGGCTCTCCCTGACCTGAGGGGTGGTGATCAGTGACTTGCTGCCTTCAGTTCCTTTGGATGCAACCCTGAGCAGGGACTTGGGCTGCTTCCACTGATCCCAGCAAGAGCAGGGCTTGGCCCAAATGGCAACCACATACTCAGGTTTGCAGGGTAGAGTAAAAGGTGATGACCTCCTGCCCTCTGGCTTTGTAAGAGATCACAAGGAAATCCTGCTCTCCCCAGCATATTCTGTTTAGCAAAGGCAGTTCTTCAGTATTGGTAGCAGATGAGATAGGCATTCAGGTAGAATCTCTAGAGATAAGCATTTACCTTTTTTATAATGAACCCTTATTCTCAAGGAGTTAAATCATTCGGGGCTGACACTTGCACGATTTTAACACTGATGGGGATTTCAAGTGGCTTTGCAGCTATGAAATAAAATCCTTCAGTAGTTTCTGATGCTTCAACAGACCTTCAGATATGCATGGTTTTTGTTTTTTTATGTGGGGGTTGTAACAAGCTTCACCAGTGGTTAAAGTACATCCTCGGTGCTTTAGCATATATGTAGAGACTGCACCAAATGGCTCTAGGAGGGTCTCTATGATCCTTAAAGCACAAATACATTAATAAATAAATAAGAGGAAAAATCTACCTTGTATCTACAGGACTGAAATGGCTTTGAAGAGCAGGACTTGTGCTGTCTCATAGAAGGAGGTGGGAAAGCGGGATATCACCCCTCTTCAGTAGAACATTCCTTTGCTGTATCTGAAACTAATGAATGTAAACTTGTGCCTATTTTTTTTCTGGATTTCCTAAAGGTGTACAAATCTGTTCTTTTGCTTCTTTCTTTTTTCTTTGCAGCTATTTTTTTAAATACCTTTAATCTTAGGCTGTGGGCATTCCATGTCAAATAAAACTTTCCTTCATGACTGTGGCCTTTGTTTCTAAATTCCCTGGTGAAACTTGCTAGAAACTCAGTCTCTGGTTGCTGATTTAGGTGACAGTTGTGTGACATTTCTGGTGTTAGTGATGGTATGAAACAAAGCTCGCTCTTCCTGGAGTCAAAGTGCTAAATGTAGGTTTTCTTGGTCTATGGGGTTTGTTTGCATGGGGACTCTTGCTGCTTCTAGTGAAGACAAGTCTGTGGATGAAGCAGGTTCTAAACCAAGACAATTCATTGCATGTTGAACAGTGGTTGAAAGCTAGGCTTTCATTTCTGAGCTGTTTCTGGCTCTGTGGCGGTTCGGTTGTGTTTGGGTGTGATGTGGGCAGGCCAGCAGGCTCTGATAAAGTGATAACAGAAATCCCAGCGAGGAGCAGAATC
>JANHGB010044974.1:0-22883 GCA_026283785.1 Coracopsis vasa | reverse complement strand
GTTTAGTGTGAGGTGTCCCTGCCCATGGCAGGGGGGTTGGAACTAGATGATCTTAAGGTCCTTTCCAACCCTAGCTAGTCTACGATTCTAAATGTTTGCAGTATTGAGGTTCTGACAAGCGAGGGTCTCCAAAGCACCTTGGCTTGGTGGGAGTGGAAAGGCAGCTGTACTTTATAGACTGGGTGGCCAGGGACTGGCTCATGACCAGTTCCCTGCTCTCTGTACCTGGGATGACCCACTGCTCACATCACCCCAGCATCACTGATTCACCTCTTCTGTCACTAAATAAACTTTGAATTGCAGTTACACCTAGGGAGACCTGAGACTGTAATGCTTAACATTGGTTGTTTGTGTCCTGTGTTCTATGCCGCTTTTCTTTATGAAAGAGATGAAAGCTTTTCTCTTAACTTCTGTGGAGCAGTAATAATAACCTGCAGTAAGTTTGGCTGACCCGAGCACCACTATTAGCTCAAGAAAATGAGATAAAGGGTATAAATCCACCCCACTGAGTTTTACAGCAAGGGTTGCTTTGGTTTCCTAACTTTCCTTCTCCTGCGTGGTGGCATGCAGCAACTGTGGTTTTCTAATTAATACCCAATGTCATCTGTATTTTTTAACTAATAGATATAGATACAGAACATGAGAGTGGTTTATCTTTAAAAAGCTAGAAGTTTTTTGTTGAATCATTGCTGTCAGGGTGACTGTTCTGGTGCAGTGGCAGTTCTAATGACAGCAGATCCTTTTTCACTGAGACTCTTCCCAGGAGGGGATGCCAGGAGATAGATAATTGGACATATTGGAACAACTTAGAAACTTTAATATCATTTTCAATTTATTGGGAAGATAATGACTGTTTCTGTCTTTAAGTGACTGAAAAAATGTAGAAAGGCAATATGCAAAAGTACATTAAAGTTGGGTCCTGTGCACCTCCTGTGTGAACTGGCAGCCATTTGCCAGAGGTTTCCATGTAAATTTAGGATAAATCTAAATGCAGTCCTAGTTGCACACTAATTTTGTGTATTAATGCCTGTGGCAGCCCAGGTTGCATGCAGAGTGAAAGCTTATCCTTTATATTCTGAGCAGGAGCATTGCATTTCACCAAAAATGGAATTAAAAAACTAAATAAATTAAAAGTCAAGATCTGGAGTGGCTCAAGAGCAAGCCAGAGCCTTGATCAGTGGCCAGACCCACACTCCCTGGGCATGTGGGCCTATGATACAGGACAGTGCTGAATAACTGAATATCCTGACTCCATCACGGGACTGCATCAAACACTCATTGCCCCCTTTCTCCCAGCTGTGTTGATTTTAGACTTGTCCCCTCCTTTCTGGTTGCAGTTACTGGATTAGGAGTTATTTGCCATCTGGCACATTTTTCATTCACTTTCTTACAGTGTTCATGTTAGCAGCCAAAAGCAGAATGATTTTTCTTTTGTCAGGGAGAAGTGAAAGGTAAGAAGAACATGCTGCCGAAGGTGGGGATGCTGTGGAAGTGAGGTCTGAGGAGATCCAAGTGGATCTGCTCCAACACATTTGATACAATTATTTGCTTTGCTCTGCCTGCAGAGCTGTGGACAAATGCCACTCCAGGCAGCCATTGGTTTGCTGGCATTAAGCTAGCCTCCAGTGAATATTTTTTCTCTATCTCTAAAATGACATTTTCTTGGAAATGGCAAGGACTGATCTGTGCAAGACTGCGGCCGAGATAGCAGACAGCCTTGCAAATCAAAGCTCAGGTTCATTAGGCATTGGGTGCCCTTGAATTACTCCGGTTATTTTGGTAGCCAGGCACCATAGCGCTTCTGCCTGGCATCAAGTTGAGCTTTTGTCTGACTTTTATAAATGCAAGAATTCCACCAGATTGCAGATCTGTCCATGAAGTTTTCCTTGGAGATCCGTCATGATCAAGATGCCCTGGCTTCCTACCTCAGTCAGCTGAAAAACCTTACTGTCAGGGGTCTATATAAGTCCCAATTGAGGTTATTTCCAGAACTGTGCAGCTCTGCTAGTTGCTTTGTGTAAGTGTGGGGTTCCCAATACTGTGTCCAATGGGAATTCTTGTACATTTTTTATCTATCTCTAGGTCTGGGTTTTTTTTACTTACACGTTTATGGGGATGAAAAGATTTTTAATAGACAGTGTAGTTAAATGTCTTGTAAGTGTGGCAGTGAAACTTTATGACTCACCTCTGCTGGGGAGTTTGCTGGTCATTTGTCTCCAGGAGATGTTAATTGCTGATGTGCTTTTCAGTTACAATCCTGTCTATTATGGGTCTTGCTTCCAGTGTAGGCTCATTTTTGTTCCCTATTTTCCCGTGTAATTGTAATGACTTTTTTTTTTTTTCCATAAAAAGTCAGTTTGTACCTAGGGCATTGAAGCTTAATGATATTTGTACATTCTGGCTCTTTATTTGAAATGCCAACTTCATATATAATGTTTAGTTCTTTTTTGATTTTTAGATGTTACTTAATAGAAAACTTGGTAAAAGTATCACACAGAAAACTTCTATAGAAGCAACAACATGGTTTCGAATTTGTGTGTGAGGTTATGCACATACACAGTGATACATAAATGCATATGAAAAGTTGTTTGTCTTCTCAGATTGTGGGTTTTCTTACATGCTGATCATTAAACATTTGAAGATCCCATCACATCTGCTTTTCTCTTGGTGGTATGTCTCTCTGCTTTGGGGACTGCTTTGTCTTTGCCCAAGCTATCCATTAAATTAGACTTTGGTGACATATATTATGGTTCTATATTCTGTAGCACTATATTCTACGTATAGTATAAGTATATAGTCCTATAAATAGTGTATGTATATAGTGCTAAGCTATATATATTATATATAGGAAATACACATGGTGTATCATCTAGTACAGCGTGTGTACCTTTAGTAATGTCCTGTTCTCTTGTCACTCTGCACACATCTGCAGATAATAGTGCACTGAGTAAGAAGTCTGCCTGCGCCTCTTCAAGACCTGGTAGCTCTGAGGCTGCAGATGATACGATCATATGAAATAGAATGAGATAATGTAGTGCAGACGATGACCAGGAGTGTATCACACAGTGTAGAGAGGCTTTCCTTCTGCATAGATTTAGCTGGAAGTAGAGACCTTTGTAGATGATAATAAAAGGCTGTGACAAAGGTAATTTTTTTTCCTCTGGAGAGGGATTTAAAAGGAAAGAAATTTTATAGAAGATGTGTGGATAATATCAGTGGATGGCTTTACAAAATGTTATGGAGCCTCTGTAAATAGTTCTGTCAGGGCTTCACAGAAAAATGTGGCTCTCAGCATTTCTAAAACACTTTATAGATTATAGGAACAAATGACTTTGCTACAGGAGAACTGACTCATGATCCATCCAGCCTCCTGTCTTTCACGGTGGTCAGCCCTGATAGAGCAGCTTCTCTGGTAACATGTGGGTTTAGGCGGCTGTTTAGAGGTCAGGGAACTACATCAGTGATCCCAAGTGACTGGGGACAGTAAGCCGGGTTTCCCCCCCTTCTCTAATGTCAATATTATTTCTTCCTCCTCTTCCATATTTTCATTTTTTAATATACAGAAAGGATATTGTTAGAAATTAATTCAACTAATTTGTTGTAATCTATTTTTTTTCAGTAACTTCATCACTTTGTCTTGGGATGTTGGTTTCCAGTTTTGTTTCTGCCTTGGTTATCTGTGCCATTATTTCCCTCTTCAACTATATCTAAACCTGATCTAGTTGAAGATGACGCTGCTTATTGCAGGAGGGTTGGACTAGATGACCTTGGAAGGTCCCTTCCAACCTAAACTATTCTATGATTCTGTAAAAGGGGAGTGAGCTCTTCAGGGCATGGACCACTTCTGTCTGTGCCTTGCCTAGCGTATGGCAAATACAGGACTGTGGCCTTTTGCTTAGGTTTCAGTCATTACATGAGTAGAAAGGAAGGATGAATTAGGCTACGGATGTGAAGGAAGGAATGGTTATTAATTTCTGCATATCAACTAATGGCTAATTGCTGTCATTCTCGTTTCTGCAAGTGCAGTTTAATAAGCCAACATGCCAACTTTCTCCATTTTTCTTTTCTATTTTTTCATTATCGAAGTGGCACATACAAGAGAGGAAGAAAAATAGGCAAAGTCAAACCAGTCCTATTGTACTGGGAGTGCTTTTCCACCTGCCTCACATGACAGGAATACGTATGTGTGATTTATTGCTATTTTGCATGGAAGAACACCATCTTCCTGGGTAGAACTGCAATTAAAGCAGAAGGAATCTAATCAGTCATCCAGCCATGTTTCTATGACATGTACAACTTGCAAGTCAAACACTGAAATCTTTATTTAAGCAAAATTGTCCTTTGTCACAGTGCAAACTGTGTATTAGTAAGGAGTTAATTTCACAGTTGCTAATTCTAATGAGGTGCCATATTAGGGTAGAAGCTGTCACAGTAGCACTGGCATCAGCCTGATTTTACATTTTGGTGTTTGATTTATAGCAAACATGTTGGCATTCTGCACGTACAGATGCACAGCCTGCTCTGCCGTGAGTTTGTTACAGTAAATTTATGTTAACAAAATCTGAACAGAGGAAAAACATGGGAAATGTAAAGTTACAAATGAAATTTATTACTCATGGACATTAAAAAATGTACACGGAACCGCTTCGTCAGGGACACCAGCATTTGTCTGTGATGCGTACCTTCTAATCCAGGTGTTAGTTCTTCCTAAAGTTTCTTTAAGCCTTGCTTAGTTGTGCCTTATTGAACCTCATACAGGAAGAGTGGCTGAACTTTATTCCTGCCGCTGTGGGAAGGCAGACACGGTCCTAGCATCTGGCCCTAATTTCCACCATTATGTATTAATGTGTTCTTCATTTGCTGTTAATGCCCAGAAAAATCAGTACCTATTCCTCCCTTATGTTGTTATTCTTAGCACTGAACTAGAGTTAACACAACCTACTTGAATGGCTTTGGCCTGAGTATGTTCGCTTTCCATAGTCTTTCTTTCTCACCATGTTCTCTCCTCCTTTGCTTGTTTTAACTCCTTTACAAGAAAGAAGGTCAGATTGACTTACATATTTTTACTTGAGGGATCAAAACTGTGATGACTCCAGGTATATACACAGGGATAGATACGGACTGCTGAAATTTAATGTCCTCCTGAGCACTTGTGCTGGCTCTTTTATTCACCTTCACCCACAGTTCTTTTTCTATGGCTGCTTTTGTCTCTGAAATCCCTTCTGTCTTTCCCAAATGCTCTAGTGTTTTCAAGGCCTATCAGGGTGTCTGGGAATTATAGCATATAGAATGTTATATTTTGTTTTATATTATATTATACTAATATATGAGTGGGATTTGAAAAGCTTTTAGATGTCTTAAGTCTGTGGGCTATTAATGCAAGGGGACAAGGATTAGGCCAGTGGTTTGTTCTTGAGTCCACTCTTATGAGATGCCTTCTCATCCTCACGTGTGATAAATTCCAGGATCACAGGATAAGTAAACACAGGTTTGATAACTCCTGAGCTTTTTGTTTCGTTGTCTTCATAGCCCTTACAGCGACATGCCAAGCCCTCTGTATTACATCCCTTAGTCATAGAAATGTGTCTTCCTCCCCTTGTGCTCTGTGCAGACAGGTGTCTGCAGGCAAGTGGCAAGACTTAAGCCAGTATCTGTGTTTGATTTTCTTTGTGATCCCATTTCTGACATACGTAGCATATACTGAATGTTCAAAGAAAGATGCTGTCTTGACATACAGTTCTGCTCATTCAGCTACAGGAAATGCTGTTGTCTCGTCGGTAGTCACGTTATTCTTGAATGGTGAATGGTTCAGGCAGAAATCCCCTCCTGTTTATATATTCATTGATAGATAAACAAAGAGTGTTTTCCTTGTGTGCTGCCCAATTTTGGTAGCGTTACCAAACCCTGGGTCAGTACTAATTGGTTTTGCTGCAGAGCATGTCATGTTGTATAAACTATGCCATGAAAAGATAGTGTTTTCTTCCAAAACTCTGTCTGCATAGATGTGGCAGTAGAAAACAATTGAAATCAGCTTTGTCTTTTTGTTTGTGTGCCAACTGCTTATCTGAAGAGATTAAAGAGAAAAAAAGAGGTGAGCACTGGGGAAGCAAAGCTGTTGAAGAACTCAAATCTGTCTAACAAGAAGATAAAGATGTGATAGGTTGCAGTGTATGTCTGCAGAGGGGAGAGTGTTGGACACTGAAGGACTCTTTTAATCTATGGGGTTTAACCTGCAGAGAGGGAGGGAAGAAGACTCTGAACATGCTTGTCACACACACTCTGCTGTTTCGTACTTGAGGTGTAAGATGGCAGAAAAGGCCCCAGCAGCGCCTGCTTTGGCAATTCAAGCACAGGGGAGCAGCGAGTGATGCAGTCACTTTGCAGCCACAGGGACAAGGATAAAGCCCATTGTCCAAGATGCTTAAACAAAAACACTGTCATTTTTCCACGTCGCTGTGTTATTGACTCTTTCCTATATGTAATCAATCTGGAAATTGACAATTTTTCACAAGATGTAACTTTGCTCCCTAATAGCAGCTTGACTCCTCTCTTCTCAATGCACACTGAGCCTATTTGCGTTGTGTGCTGGTAAGACTTTATTTCTACTAAATGGGGAGGTCGTGGTCATTATGAGACAGCCCTGGTTCTTCACCAGCACAACTGCAGATCATACTGTTACAATAGAAGCTTATGCTCCCCATCTATCAATCAGTTAGCTTTTCAAATAAAATGCTAAGAAATCTGTTTAGCTCAATGTAGTTGGAGTAAATCAGGGACATGTATGCACTTGCTGAAGATTGAGAGGCTCATGGTTTTCCAGACTTCATCACCTGGATGAATTGTTGAGGATTTATTTGCCCTTTTATTTCTTGACAGCTGTTGCTTTCATTCATGGCAGAGGTAAGAACAATCACACAGAACTATTTGAAAAATATTAAGATTAATGATTTTAAGTGTAAACTGTTTTCCCCACTCAGAACATTAAGGAAAAAGAAAATTAAGCAGCTCTTCTCTTTGAGGAAATGAGACCTCAGAGGTCTTGCCTGTCTCTCTTCAAAAGAAGAATGGAGTTGGTTTCCAGAAGAACCGAGGGTCTGAATCGACTCGTGAGAATTGTAAATGGTTGTGTTGTAGGAGCTTCAGAAGGACAAGAAGCTCGCATGCTTGCCTCTGGGGTCATGGAAAGGTACGTGCAGCAGAAGAAAGTAAAGAAAGACTTAAAAGTGTTAGAAAATATTAGGGTTCTTTTGATGAGGAGACCTGACATATTATTAACCCTTTAATACCATTTATTCAGTGTCTCTATCAACCAGTGCTGATAGTTTCTATGCAGACTTCACTATATAGATAAGAAAACTTGATATTATATACACTAGTTTTGTTTTGCGTATGATTTGAATTATTAAATAGCTTTCTGATGACTAGCTGTAGGCAAAATAGTCAAAGTGTGTGTTTTATCTCTGGTGATCATTAGACCTGCGCTATTAGGCTTGTGTTTGCTTACTGGATAAATGTGAGTGTAGAATCAAGGGAAAGGTTTGTGAAGCTGCTCTGATTTCAGTGTGTCAGAGGAGAAAAAGGCTCCTTGCCTTTATTGACACAAGGTCCTGTTCTTTATGCCAGGATAACTGGAGTGTTTGCCTTGCTGCGGATCTTTAATAGAGACAAGGCACCAGCCCTTTCTACCACAGCAGTGTGAGGAAGGGCAGAGCTGTGCCTTAGCCTCATGCTCACCTGTGTTTACTCTGAAGAAGAGTTGTGTACTCTCTTTTACAGGGAGGCCGAGTCAGTGTGCAGTATCTGTCCAGTACATCAAAATATACCTTAATAAAAATAAAAAAATATTTTAATAAAACACAGGGAATGAGGCAATTGAGAGAATTAGGGAATGATACAATGAATTTGTTTGCACAGCCTTTGTCTGAGGCTTACATTCAGAATGCGTGTATAGAATTTCTTTGCTCAGAGTATGAATTTTTATCATAATTACATTTAAAAACTAGGCTATCAGCATGACTGAGCTAAGCATGATGTTTTCATTTAGCTTTTGACAGTCAAACATCGGCTTAGATCTCGACAGAACAAAAACCAGGCAGTGGTTCCTCCCAGGAAAAATAAAACAAAGTTTTGTTAAAATTTTGGAAAAGGGAGAAAGATACCGGAGAGGCAACAGGAAGAGACTAGAAGGAAATAATGTGCACTTGTACGTGGTTTGTAATAGGGTTTTCCTAGCCTCTGTCTGTCAAGGCAGCCTCCCATATGAATTCTTGAAGACAGCTCAGGAAGGCTGTGGAAATGAACTCTTACCTATAGAAGTCATGCAGTTGTTACTGACCTTAAGATAAGGATTTGAGACCTTGTGTAAGTTCAATTGGTACAGTGACATGAAGGAGAATGAATCACTGGGGAAAGCAAATTAACTGGAAACACTTTCGAGATAGGATTTTCAAATTGCTCCAAAGGAAATTAGGTGTCCGGGTTCCATTAACATCTAACTGAAGCTGGAGTGTAACTCACCCAGGCTTTTCTGGTAAACTTAGTGCAGAAAAAGCTCATGGTGGCTGATAACCTTGAATGTTCATAGTGCCACTGTCAGCTTCAGCCTTGACATGAGAGAGCTTAGAAGCCACAGAAACCACTTCTCTGACATTAGTCCCATGTGATGTGCGACAGCAAAACTTCACGCTGGGGGAGGATAGGAGCGGTACAATAACTGCTAACGACATCATTTTCCACAAAACCAATTTTAATCTGCTGCTTAGGGACTTGCAAATGGCCTTAAATAGCTCTTGCCATTGAAGAAGCTCGTTGGAAGTGCTGTTCAGCAACGCACTTAAACATCTGCACCTTGGTTTAATTGTTCTCCAAGATATGTTTAGGTCAATCTGCAGAAGTTGCTGTGTCTGATGTTTCTGCTCCCCGTTCAGCAGTAGTGGAACAGGGGGAGGAACAGCTGTGTGCTCTCCCAGGCTTCACTCTCATACTAAGCGTTGTTCAATAACTGTACAAATGTGAGGCTGTGCAGATGCTCCTGCTGTGATTCTCCTACTTTCTTGTATATTTTGATCAGCAGAATATTAGGCTGTGGTTTAGACTGCAGTGTATATGGATTATGACACAGTCTCCTGGATTGTATATTGGGGTTCAACTCTGTTTCCTACAAAAAGTGGCAGAATTTTGCTAAACTGATGAGTCAAACCAGTAAGATGATATTGCCAGTAACAGATTTATTAATGCCTTTTTCTACAAAGCCATGTCAAAACAACCACATTTTTGTTTCAGTAAAGGAAGAGAAGCAGTAAAATTGATGATGACCTCCTGTATGTATGCATTCCATTCTGGGGAGATACAAAACAGCTAAGGCAGAGTGGAAGTAGAAATGTTCCCCCACTTGCTTTTTGATTTTCCCGCCAGTCACAAAGTGGTGGAAGACATCTCTGCTACCACTGCTGTATGTTCTTTAATTTCTGCTGATTTCTGACAGAATGGATTCTTGCCTACACAAGCAGAGATATCCTCATCATAGGTCCTAAAGGGCTTTATAAAGTAGTTACAACCCAGGGTTACCTCTGTGCGTCACAAATGGCTATGATATACTATGGTATTGCTGTAGATACTGTTTTAGCACCAGCTCCTTGAAGAGAAGTTTGTTCTTTCCCTTAACAAACTTACCAGGAATATCTAGTATATTTTTCTAGAAATCAGGGAATATTTCTTGCAGAGACATTTTCTTCCTAGAAATCAGGAGCATTTTGTTATTCCATTTATGGAATGTTAAATGTTGAATCCACATTTTATGACCTTAATCTTCAGATTATTCCCAGGCTTGGTAACTGAATACTTGTGGTGCAGGAGCCACATCCTTCTGGCTAGCTCATCAACAGGGTAACCTTAGCAGTATTCCCATCTCGCCCTCATTTAAACAAGAAAAATATTTCTGTTACACCAGTCATCCTAGAGAGAGAGGGCACAGAGCACAGGAGGGAGGACAGAGAAGGGGAAACTGTGAATGGTTGTCTGAGAGGACTTGGGTGAAAAGCAGTGGGGTGGGTGAGCAGAGTGGACCTGCCTCTGGGTGGGGTGACTGTGACTTGGGAGTGTTACGAGAGAACAGGAAAAGCTCTGTAAGGACAGGAGTGGGCTGTGACCAGGATGGGAGAGTATGTAAAAGCACCCCCTGAAGCAAACTTGTGAAGTCCAGAACCTGGCATTGCTTCATGATGCTGGTTTTCTGCCATTTCTGTCTGTGAGACCAGCTGCCCAGCACCCCATCTCTACTCAGTGCTTGTCTGGTGTGAGCAGGTACTGCCACAGCTTTCGCAGAAGGGTTGATGTCTCAGTTCTGCTGATTCCTGTCAGCACCAATGGAGATGGAAAGTCTGCTTTGCAATTTTTGATAAGCCGTTGTGTGTGTAATACATATAAACCATGTAGTACACACAAATCAAACAAAAGAGTTATTAAATTACCAAAGTTGCACTGGAAGAAAATGCTAATGGCAGTCTGTGTAAGCATTGTCTCTCCACTGCTCACTGTCACATGCATGTTGCATGGGACCATCCCATTACAGCACTGCATCACAACTTTTCAGATGGGTTCATTCCTAGTAAACCTGCCCAAGGTATAAATCAAGCCTGCATGGAGAAGGGGGCTGCTGCTGTCAGCTGGGCCTCTGCTTCGTGTCTCAGAGCTGAAGGCGTGCAGGGAGTGAGGCTGGAAAACGCAGGACCAGGACATTGCCAAGTTTCAGGACGGTGAATACTGCTGTCTAGAAACAGGTCCTGACCTCCCACCAGCAAGAGCTCCTCTGGGGTGTTAGACAACTCAGAAAAACTTGGCCTTTGTTAATGAACAGTGTGAATTATATCCTTCTCATTGGCTACATACAGGTGTCATGGCAGCTGTGTTTGAACATAAAATACCCTGGAAAGTTCAGGATTCAGAGAAATTAGATTAGGCACCCAAACCTCTTGGCCTTAATCTACATGTATCATTCTCCTTTTCCTGCAGCAGTATTTTATAGTTGAATTCAGTTGCATGTTTGCAGAGTGTTTTAATAGGTAGCATACACTGAAGAGCACCATCCCCTTGAGGGATGGTTTGCTGCAAATGAGGCACTGGAGAGCTCTGCAGAACAGCAAGGAGAGAAAAAATATTAAGCAGTTGACTCCTGAAGTGAGCTGGAGCTCCCCAGAGCTCTTCCTCTGGAAAATGTCAGCTAAGGACTGTGCCAGCACATGGATGCAGCAGGTACATCCATGTTTGTTGAAGGCCAGGGGCATGCCACACTGAGGACATATATAACCAGAGCCCCCTGTGTAAGACATTGTGTTGTATGGAGAGAGGTGCTGTGCAGCCTTTGCTGTTAGCGTGGCTGCATCCAGCTCGATTCACAGGGGACTGTTATTAGTGTGCTCCTGATCAAATTCAGAGGAAATTAGGTAATTCTTCTGTTTTGGTGATACAGCAAAGGCGACGGCTGAGGATGTTGTGTTGCTCTGTTAGGAGGAAGGTCTCTTTCCTCCCGTGGGAATGCTCAGAGTTGAGGCACTGCTTTGCATGACTGAATAATTTTAAGCAACTGAGATTTTAGCAGTTACCAGAATATTTAGCATTTGGGCACAGCACAGATCTCTAAGAGCTACCCCAACAAAAACTGCTGTATCTTTTTGACAGAAATAGGGTACAATGTGTAACATGCATCCATCATCTGTTACTGGTTAGGGACTGTGACTTCAGAGGTGCATAGCATAGCAGCCTCACTGCTGTGTGAATGATGTGTCACAGTTTAAACCTCAGATGTGTGGATTGGGGTGGTTTCTTCCTGGCCTGACTGAAAGCACTCATTCCAGGCTGCAGCAGCTATCTGTACATCTGTATTCTCTGGGTGTGCTTTGATTTGCAGTGAAAGACAAATGTGTAATTGAGTATAGGATGTAGAATCGGGGTTTTTTTATTTTTATCATTATTATTATAGAGAGCTCTCCAAATGGAATATGAAGGATAAAAGGATAATTTCATACCAGAAACCAAAAACTTTAGCTATGAACACTTGTTCACGTTTTAGAGCAATGGGTTTGTAAATGACCGCATTATTAGGTTGCACATAGTCCTTAAACACACTGCAGTCTTTGGGGCTGTGCACACTAAATCACCTCGTTCAAAACTGAAAGCCATCAAAGCTCCAGTGATGTTTCTTCTTTGTTCCCCACCCTGATCTTTTCTGATACATTAACTCTTGCTTGGAATCAAGTCCAGAATAGGCCACAGTAGGAAATGCTGCTGTTAAAGAATTTTCACTCCAGCTGTGAGCCGTAACCTGGAACTACCGTTTTTAAAGATGCAGGCCTTGTTTAGATTACTGCAAATCAGAACAGGATTTACATCCCTCTCCCCCCCCATCCCTATCACTGAGATAAAAATTGTGGGTTTGAGTGATTTTTGGAGGGGAAAAAGGATCCCCAGAAAGTCTTTTACAGCTGCTCAGTGTTTAAGGAAAGTGAATACTTCCAGATGCACTGGAGAAAAATCTCATTTACCTGATTTTGAACCTATCGTACCACTCAAGTTAATGAAGCTCTTAAGTCATGTAGTTGCTTTTGAAAATTTCACTTGCTGATCAATTCCAGATTTTCCAAAGTATTTATTTTCATGTATTTCAAAACCTGTTGTTATGATGCTTTTATTATGACTCAGCATTCCTTTGGTCTACTTGACATAAATATACAATAGTACAAATTATAGGGTAAATCTTTACCTTACTTAAAAGAAAACTTAAGTCTTTTGTTGTTTTCATACCAGTAGAAAACAGGGTCATCATGTGCTCAGGAATAAGGGCAGATAGATAACTGAATCAGAGACATGGGAAGACATTCAGGGGCTTTACTAAGTGGAAGTACTGTGCCACAGCAGTGAGTGGAGAGGCAGCAGGGACCCACTGCCTGCTGAATCTCATCCCTGATCTGACTCTTACTGACAGCCAACAGCAGCTGAGGTCTCCAAAGGGAAATGGCTGAAAGAAAACCAGGGTAAGAATCAGGTGAAGGGGAAGAGGTTGGTAGAGAAAACAGGTAGCTGTGAAGCTGAATACAAATTAAGGCCTTTAGTGTAATCTCTTGAGATCTCGTGATGACCAAGGCTGCAGAGGATTTGCCCTTGAACAGGAGAAGGGTATGGGGCAGGGTGAGACCACGGGAAGGCTGACCGAAGAGCAGATGTACAGGAGGGAGGGTGAATAAAAGCTCAACTGTAAGAAACTGCAATAGTTGGAGCGAGCAGAAAAGGAGAAGGTTAAAAGGTGGATGGTTCAGGGGAAACAGAAAACATTCCCTTCTGTATGACACTGCAAAGAAATGTTACCTAGGGGGGGTGGCAGCAGTAGGTAGTATCTTCCTTTGCCGGTATTTTAAGGAGATCTCTGTGTAAAAGCATTTGATATCTCCAGCTCAGGCACTCTGGGTTTTCCTGAACAAAGTTCAGTGGTAGCACGTTCACCTGCCCTTCAGCCTTGTGCTTTCTATAGCTGCTGGGGCTGCAGCAGTTGTGCTCTCAGCACAGTGAGCATGGGAAGACAAGTTCCAGTTGCAGCAGAAATTCATGGCATTCGATTCGGTGGTGGCAACAGGGTCACAGTGTAACAAACAGCTCCTCCTGGTGTGTTGGGTGAGTTGTGAAATGGCTCCTTCCAGCACTGGTCCCAGGTGCCTGTGTGCTTTTCCACCATGATTTGCCCTCTGTGCACATGTCCATCATGATGCTTTCCAGGATGGTGAGGTGTTTAGGAGATATGCTCCAAGTGAACCCTGTTTCCATACAGGGTGCATTGGCAGTATTTCATAAGTAGTCCCAGCTGCTTATCCCACTTAATTTCAGGAGTTTCATTGCAGTGGTTTGTCCTCAGTCTTGTTTTCAAAGTTGCCAGCACAAAGCAAATGGAGTTGCCTAATTTGGACAAAAAGATGCTCTTTTTATCACTTAGATCCCACCTGGTCAGTGGCAATAGGGCAAGTTTATGCCCTTCTCACTGGATCTCAGTTCTGCTGACCTGTTTCCAGTTTTAACCCATTTGTGAAACCAGTGGTCCAAACTGTTGGCCTTTTCTCTTCATAACCTTCTTTTAGTGGCTAAATAAGCATGTATTCAGGAGGCAGGGCTGGAGGGCAGACCACAGGTCTATGAAAGCATCAGTGTATTTGCGCACTTTATTCCAAGACCACGACTAATATGAGTCTTGGTTCATGGGTGAAAATATCCTCTCTCAATTCAATAGGATATTATGACTTCGGTGAGGAAAGGAAAAGTGAATTTAGCTGGAATACTGCATACCACATTCGAGTGAGCTATTTACTCTTCAGGGGACTGAAATATTTTATTATTGGGCAACCAAGTGGAAGTAACACTGCAGAAGTTTAGTTGGGTATGAAATATGTACTCTTACACAGCATTTCTAAACTGTTAGTCAAATGAAAGATAACAGTGGGTTTTCCCCTACTGTTTTTAAAGGGGTCAATCTCAATCACTGATTCCTAGCAAACTGGGGATGTTATTTTGTCTTCAGTGAGTAGTAGATGCAAATACATCTTGAAGGCAATTAGAGTAGTTTTATTTTTGCTTACAATGAACTGCAAGCACAAAATGGGCAGCCCAGGGTTGAAGGTTATTTACTAAGATTACATGCCACATGTGATTCATCTCTGGCCCACTTCTTTTGATTTTATTAGCAAAACTTTAAATTTCCAGGGGATCTTTACAGTATTCTCAGGGGTCGGATGACAGGGCTGAAAATACTTCTCACTGGTGGCTGTGTGAGCAGAATACACTGTGTTAACTAGGTGCTGTTCAGGTAACCTGCATCCCTCTCCTGGAGTCCCAGCAACATCAGCTACCCTGAAATACTGCACATGAGCACATCCTGGAGAAGTGCATGGCAGGCAGTTTCCTCCTGCTGTTCTTCAACAGCATTGCTCTAAAAAGATAACAAATGACATAAAGCCCCCAAACAGGTCTGCAGGGAACAAAAGGCCTCTTACTTCCCCAGTGGAAAGGAACATGTTAAACATTGCTTTCCTTCCCGTACCACCCAGCTGCTGTTGGTGATTGCTGATCAAACTCAGGACTGCTGCTTTGTTCTCCTTCTCAGTGTCCTTTTCTCTGGAAAAAGTAGAGTGAATCTTCACTGCAAAGGAGATCTCAGTTTGAATTCAGCATGCCTGCTATAATAATAAAGGCAGTTTTAAGGATAGATAGCATATAGACAAGATGATAATTATTGCTCTGAAGCTCTTCTGGAGAAGAGGAGGAAATTTCCCATTAACATGAAAAACAAATACAGGAGAAGGTGACAAATAAATGCTTCCACTACAGTACTTCTCCATGATCAAGACACTTGCCTAATCCCAACATCTAATTGTCATATGATTAAAAATGTATTTGATCTCATGGATATATAAAAGATTGTGTGTAGCAGCATAAAGTACTTGATTTAAATGCATAATTAATAGCTTCATTTAGCTTTATATTGAAATGCAAGATCAACAAGGCATGTATCCAAGAGATGTACTGAAGATTTTGCACCAAAGCAGCTTATTAGTGAAACTATGCTGATAACTTTTTCACTTTTAGACAGTTATCTGAAGGGGCGAAAGAAGTTTGAAGCTATCTGTAAGTTGGGGGGGGGGCGTTGTCTTTGATACATTTGAGAAGCCAGTGAGAGAAAAACTTCAAACAACCCCAAAGCACATCCATTACTTTAACTTTTACTTGCCAAGAAGGTATTTGGGATGTAAAAACATTTTAAAAGTTGCCACTGACAGTGGTCATAGAGCATAGAAAAGTCTGTGCTTGCTGATTAGTATTTAGCATAAGTGTAACTCAGGAGAAACCCACCCTGCCTGCAACTCGTGTGCAGTCTCTGGAGAAGTTCATGGGTTCAGAAAACACAACATACAAAGCTTCTGTAGGTTCAGCTGTAAATTATGCCTTTATATTATACCCAGTGCACACATAGAAACACCACCACTTTCTGAGTTCTGCACTCAGACCATATTAATTCCATAAAATATCTAGAGTACTGGTTAATTTTAAGCCTGTAAAAAATACAGTTCAGTAGTGGAGCCAAACCTAGTAGTTTTTTGTTAGTTTTAACCATCTTGATTTCTACTTTTGAAGGAATATGAATCCAATTCACTTTTTCTTTTTTAAAGTATATTCCAGGATTCAAGTGTTTTATTTCAGTTTGGTAGCACTGAGTTGTTTCCCTTGTCCTCACTGATTGTAATGACAGCTAAATGTCAGCTTCATTTTTATCTTAGCTCAGAATATAAACAGAAAAGTGTACAAAAAGGAAGATGTTCTGTTACACACTTCTGGAGTTATTTTTGCTGTGTACCTTATGCCAAACACTTTTGATTCTGCATGTGACTTAGAGCCCAAAAGCCATACAGATACATATGTCTGATTAAACTATTTTCAGCATTTTGCATCTAGTGTAGAGAAAACACTGCCATTAAAACAAATGCATACAAAAAACAATTGGAACTTTGTTGAAATGTAATTCCATCAAGAAAAAAAACCCACAATATTTTTATATAACATTCTGGATATATTTGATGTCAAAACATGATCACCAGTCAAACCAGTGACAGCTAAACCCAGTACATTGTTGTGACTTCTAAAATAAAAAACCAGAACAAAACTAAATTTATTATAGCTCTGCCTTCATTCAACACCATGTGTTGGTGATTTAAACACAACAAAACTCTAGTATTCTTCAAAAGTGTCTACTAAATAGAATAAAAAGAATAAGAGAACAATTAACATTTAGTCTGTTACATTAAAAAATTGGATGTACATATTCCTATTGCCTGTTAGCTTGACCTAAGCTTTTCTCAACTACTACAAAAATAAGAATAAAAAAAGAAAACCCATTGTTCAAAGTCAAAAACATTCAAATCAGTTGATACAACATTACAGTACAGTCAACTAACATCATTCAAGGTCTCATTTTCTCAGTGTACGAGTCCTTAGACCAGGGTTACAAACCTAGTTCAATGCAGTTTCCAAACTGTATGTTAGCGTTGCAAGATACTGTACTCTACTGATGGCTTCAGAGGAATGGGGTTGTGCTACTTTTGGATCACAGGGTAACCCCAGCCTCTCATTAATTGTATTCAGCACTGTAGTTAGACCAGCATTAAGTTTAGCACAATAACTAAAAAAAAAAGAGGAAAAAGAAAGGAAACCAGGACTGGAAGCCAGGTGAAGCTGCCATTTGTGTCAAACAATTGCGATACGCTATACTAAAAAATCCTGAAATATCCACCTGTCCTCACTGCTCTGCCACGAACTAGCAAAGTCAAAAATACAAAAGTCTTCAACTTCTCGTTTTTGCAGAATAAAGCAAAAAAGTCTTTGTGCTCCTTACTACCAGAAGCAAAATATCCTCTGAGTTACCACATGTAATAGCTTCTGGATGTGTCGACTTGGGTTGGCTTGGTCTCTGCAGAACCATCTTTGTCTTTTTCACTGTCGCCTTCCCAGAGATTAATAAGTGGAGGGTAGAGCTCATTCAGTGGGATTGAAGAGGTCTTTTGCATATATTTTTTCAATGAGTGGTGGTAGTTTTTTCTCTTAAATCGTTTTGCAATATAAACGGAAATGGAGGCGAGGCTGATGACAGCAAACATGGACCCCATTACTGCTGCGAGGGCAGTGCTGGTCTCTTGGTCTGAAATATCTAGTGCAAAAGCTGCGTTTTTTGTTGTAACATTAACACAGGACTTCTGTGTTTGCTGATGGATGTTTGACACAGTTAGACACACTTCATAATCTGTAGATGGTTGTAAATGTGTAAGGTTATATTCATGTACATCAACTGGGACCCTAGCAGTGTATGTGATGTGAGGGTTGTCTATCTTCATAGTGGCCGATGACCACTTTAAATTGGAAGTCATGACGTTGGAATTAACTTTCCAAGAAACTAAGATGGAATGTGACTCCGCTTGTTTGACGAAGATTTTCAGAACCTGGGTACCATCCAGAAGCGTTCCGTTCACCCGGATAGTAGCAACCCTCGTGTCAGCACCTTCTACGTTTTGAGCAACGCAGGTGTATCTCCCGGAGTCTTCAACCTGGACGTTAGAGATTTCCAAGGTGCCTTCACTGCTCAGCTTGTATTTGTCAGACAGACTTTCGACAGTTACTTTATTGCCGAGAGGAGTGACCCAGTAAATTTCTGGTTCAGGTTCCGCCATGGCCCGACAGTCCAAAAACACTGTCATGCCAATGTCCAGGTTTAAGTGATTTGGAAAGGTCTCATGAGAGATCATTGGAAGACATTGTTCATTTGAATCCTGTATTAACACTTCCTTCACCTGCTGCCCTCTGTATTCTGGGGGCATAGCACAAAACATGGATAAAGGTTCCATGAAACGGATATTGGTTTTGTTTGAGTTGATCCAGTGAATGACACAGTCGCACCTGAGCGGGTTACTGTGGATACTGATCTCACGCAGGTTTGGAAGGGATTCCACTGTCTTTTGGTAGACTGCATTCAAGGCATTGTTGTTCAGCATCAAGCTCTCCAGGGCTGGAACGTTGCGAAATGCCAAACGATGTATGTAAGACAGCTTTGGATTGTTGGTGGCTTCCAGCTTTGTAAGTTCAGGCAAGTTGTCAAGTGCGTACCTATCAACAGAAACGAGTTCTCCCATGTTATTGATTCCAAGCTCTTTCAATCTGAGCATGTTTTTAAAATCACCTTCCTGAATTTTATGAATCGGATTTTTGTTGAGATCCAGGAATTTTAAATTTGGGACTTTCTCAAGTGCAAGCTGAGGAACTTTTACCAATTTGTTGTCATAGAAGGAAAGACTTTCAAGACTATCCAAGCCTACCAAGGCATTGCCAGGAATGTCTGTGAGATACATACCTGCCAAAACTAAACTCCTTAAATTTGAGAGTGGTTTGAAATTCATATCTAGTATTCCAATCACTGGATTTTCTCCAATCATGAGAATCTCAAGGTTAGGAGTAGAATCAAACCAGCGGCTATCAATAACCTTTAATTTGTTGGAGTTGAGATGTAATCTCAAAAGGTTCTTCAGGCCAGAGAATGCATTTGCAGAAATGCTGCTGATCTGGTTGTGATTTATATATAGCTCCTGAAGATTGCAAAGGTCTTGCAAGCAGTAGTCAGTCATCTCCGTTATCTGGTTTTCCTCCAGGTGCAAAGTAGTGAGTTGACTGAGATTCGAGAGCCCCACATCTCTGATACTTGTGAAGTTATTTTGTGAAAAATCCAGTTCTGTTAAATTAAACAGCTGTTGGAGTTCGTCTGTGGTCTTTGCAATGTTGTTGCTTTGTAACAGAAGGACTTGAGTGTCACTGGAAAGATTGCTGGGGATTTTTGTTAACCGAAGGTCATTGCAGTCAACTGTTGTGGCTTCCCTGTACGTTGACTGTGGTGTAAACCATGGCCTGATTTCACACACACAAAGCTGTGGACATTCGTTACTCTGCATGGAAGACTCAGTTAATGAATTCATTAGCAATTCTAGCACCAACTGGCAAACAGTTAAAGCAACTCTAACCTTCGCCATGCTGGTCAGTGAGTGAGTTCAGCTCGCCAGCCCCTTAAAACAGCAATAGATTGAGAGGGTAATTGGTTTTCAGGCAGCAAATGTAAAGCTTAAGGTGAAAGGCTTGGACATCCAGAAGGTGAAAAGATTGTTTTCTGAGTTTAGAGAAGACAAGAAATAGTCTTAAAGACTTTCAGCTGCTCCTCTGTGTTCCAGAATCTTCTGCAAACCAGTGTCTGAAGATGTTCCTGAAAACAGATCAGGGTATATGTTATGGTCATGTCATGTACAATTTGTATATTATTTAATGTCTTCTTCCTTTAAAGAAAAATATCTGAAAACAAACATTATTATCACATTCATCTCTCTTACAAAAATCCTGACCTGGTATGGTTAAGTTATGTGGGGTTTGGAACTCTCTTCTACTTGGGATTTACATGAGAAAACTCTCATCTCAAGTGAATGACTGTAACAATGTATGCAGTGAGCTGAAAAGAAAACTTCTGGGTATCTTTCAATTCTACTCTGCAATATTTGTTTGAATGGCATGAGAAATGCTAAAGATGGAGGATAAGCTGGTGACTGCAGCTAGGTCTCAACGGAGTGCTCAGAGCATCATCCCAATGAGAGGCAGGGTGCCAGAGCTGCCTCAAGGCTCAGATTTCATGTGAGTGGAATTAAGTAAGGCTCAGGAAGATGTTGGCTTATAAGTTTCAAGCTAAATACATACAAACTTTGCCAAAATTCATCCGAGTTAATCAAATCAGTTCCAGATAACAGCTTAGATTTAATCCAGCTAAGCACCAAACAATAACAGTAAATTTGATTAAATTAATGTACTGTCCTTATTTTAGCTTTGTCCTTCATTGTGCATCATGTGAATTGTTCACCACAATTCGTATCTTTTTAACCTGAAGTTATTAATGCAAGAGTAACTCAACAGTGTCCAGTGTCTGAAAATCTGTTGTGTCATGTGTCTTTAAACATGGATTCAGTCTATATTCTCATCACAGAATGGTTTGTGTTGCAGGGGACCTCAAAGCTTATCCAGTTCCAACCCCCTGCCACAGGCAGAGACACCTTCCCCTAGAGCAGGTTCCTCCAAGCCCCATCCAACCTGGCCTTGCACACTGCCAGGGATGGGGCAGCCACAGCTTCTCTGGGCAACCTGTGCCAGTGCCTCAGCACCCTCACAGGGAAGAACGTCGCTCAACTCAATGTATCCTCTTTCAGTTTAAATCCAAGCAGAAATTCTGAAACTGAAAGCTGATCAGCTGCAACTGCCTTCAACTTAACAAAAATAATAAAGAACCTGGCAAAATATCATACCTATGACATGATACTGAGGTATTAATAGAATGTATCACATTTAATTTCTAGTTTTCATATAATGATATACAGTGATAAAACTAGAATACAAATTCTATTACACAAATGTCATATACATAGCTGAAATAAAAACCAGCTACTTGACAGATGATCTAAAGGTCCTTTCCAACGCTAACTATTCTATGATTCTATGATTACGTTTTTGCTATTCAGATTAAAACTACAACATGAAACTCATTTTTGCCCAATATTCTTCTTAAATCCAAGTTTAATCACTGATCCATACAATTCACTCCTACATATCTAACATATAAAAGAGTTATGCTAAGATAATGTTGAACATATCCATTTAAATGTTTTGAATTCTTATCATTTGATTGGTAGAAATAAGAATTAATTCTTCTAAAGGCAGTGCAATGACAGTGACACAGAACAGTTTTGTCCATGGAACTGAGAAATCTATTACAAGGAAATAATTTAACTGACAAAACCTATTTACTAGCTGGCAAACATCAAAGGGAAACAACTCATTTACTTATGACTGCGAAATGAGAGCAGTTATTCTGTGAAAGTAAATAGACAAACAAAGAAAAGATGATGTCTTTACTGTGGAATTGGGTAAGTACTGTAAATAGATTTCTAGATTTAATACGTTGCACAGTTTAGTAAGGTTTCATTAAGGGGAGGTTTTCCAAACTCCTATTTCTGATTGATCACTGGAAGGGATACCCAGCTGCCCTTTGTGCACACTTGTGGGTGTACTCACATACACTTTTCTGTACAATCAGAACATATAGATAGGCATTGGGTTGTCACATGTGCAGTTTAACTAAATTTATATGCGATTTTAACTTTCCTGTGTATGTTTGTTGTAAGTATCTTAAGTGGTTGAAAAGGGAAAAATTTTAAGTGCACACTGACTTCCTTGTAACTAGATTTTACTATTTAAAGCATAGACATAGCTTGAATACCTGTCAACCTATCAAATCAGCAGTAAACAATAAGCTTATGCTACTATGTTAAAACTATTTCACAATTACCTCTTTACTTTGTACAAAGTGCACATACCTGAGTGTGTCTGGGTGCAAAGTACAGCCAGAGATAAAGTATCAGGCTTTGTTCTATTTATTTTAAAATGAAAACCTACGTCTCAGTTTCAAAATGATCAAATTCTCTTTACCAATTGTCTGCTCTGTGAGGCATAATTCACAAGGTATAAACATTTTGGCCAACTTAAATGAAGGAATACTCTTTTTCTTAATGCTTGAATAAAGGCAAAGAATATATCACAAAGAATAAGCTAATGGTTCTTACCTGATTTCACCCAGGATATCAAACAGATGAAGAAACACAATTTCAGCACATGTAAACGGAGAAAAGTGATAGGTAAAATCCACAGACAAGTGACAAATTGCATGTTTCCTCATAGCATGCTAGATTTCTAACCTAACTGAATGCCACTAATGAAGTAAGTGACATGTAGAGTAGGAAGGAGAAAGCAAAGCTGTATACAAGCTTCTGCAATTCATGACTCCTCCTATTGAATGACTTCAGTAGATAAGGTGGTTTCTGCTCTTTAAGTGTTGGAGCTGGTTTCTTTAAGTGTTGGAGCTGGAAATCTGTTTCCCTCTCTGCCTATCAGTAGGTTTACACTTAAGCAATTATGTTATATATTACTGATAACACTGTTACACATTGGAATTCAGGAAGCAGAATAACTAGAGGCACATCACCGTAGAGACCCACCGTGTGTCTTCTTTTATGTGTCACTCAATTGCAATTAGAGGCACTGAGATGGGCAAAAGAAACTCGGAACAAAAAGTCATTCTGGTGACTGAAGGATTTTTCTGTAAGAACTTGAAAATAAATCTGAGAAGTGTATCGCTATGGATTATTCTTGCACAAAGTTATCTTCCGAGCTTTTTCCAAGGCACCATTCTTTAGGCTAAATCCAGAGGTCTGTAGCATCCTTATATG
>JANHGB010044973.1:42793-54103 GCA_026283785.1 Coracopsis vasa | reverse complement strand
CCTGCCCATGGCAGGGGTTGGAACTGGATGAGCTTTAAGGTCCCTTCCAACCCAAACCAGTCTGGGATTCTATGAAATTCGTTAATTTGAAATGTCAGTAGCCACTTATGTGCAAGGGAATGAGTTGAACCCTTGGTCAGTGGAGTCTAAAGATAAATCCAGCTGATCACCTGGTGTCTATTTAGGGTGTACTGCATCACTGGACTCAACTGATTGACCTACTAGCTCTCCATTGGCTGTAGTTGGACCCTAGACCCCTTGCTGAGGTATAGCATCTTAGATGTGGACACTTATATTTAGTTGCCTTAACTAAGAGCTGAATCTCATCCTGAAGACATGCTAGCCCACTCTGACCCTAAAAACTGTGGACATGGGCAGTTTAGTTCAGGTAATCTACATGCAGGAATCTAGCCCCACTCACAAGGGTAGGGGCAGCCCACCCATCCACCAACAGCCAGCTAAGAAGAGTAAATGGGTCTTCTGTAGACCCATCATATCTGCCACACTATGCAGATGTCTCAGATACCCTGAGGTGTTCCAAAGGTCACTAGAAGTCTATGTTTAGTCACCTTAATCAAGTCCAAAGGTACAGTCATGTCAAGGCAAAAAGTGTCATCATTATGAATGTGGTTGTTTTCAGCAGAAGGTTATCTGAAATCACATCAAACCTGCCAGGCAAGTCAGTACTGAATAGAAAATGGAATGAGAGCACTTCCAGAGGACTGTAAGTTAAGGTAAAGTTCACCCCACATATCAAAGCTGGCTAAAATAAGAAACAAGCAAGCCCTTGCTGGTATCTCCTTCCAAATCAACTGTACACTTCAAAGACACAGTTGGACTGGAATTCCCAAAGGAAACTGGAGTATTTAGCTACCCAGATCTGCTTGGAAATCAATGGCTAGTTCCTCCCTAACTTCCTTGAATACCACTGAGAATACAGATCTGATTTTGTTTATCCCTTCTGCTTTTCATCCTCAGTTCAGCTGGGCTTCGCATCTCCCGAAGCGGTGCTGTTTCAGCAGCGCAGTAGCCTGGAGTGCGGGTTCATTCCTCTCCAGGGATATCATCGCCCAGAGAACAATTGATACCAGGTCTTGCAACACCCAGGTTCTCCTCGGAGGTCTTCCACTGAAGTAACAAACAGGCCCAACCCTGCTCTGTTTAGGAGGTCTGATAAGATCACTGCCCAAGGTGCCATGGCTGCAGGCCAGAATGCTGTCCCGGTAAACCATTTTGTGGAGGACCACCTTGTCTGGACTTGTTCCTTATAAAGCCAGGCAAAGCAAAGCATTCAGATGCTAAAAATGTGTAACTATCATTGGTGTTTGTCCAATATTCGGAGACTCATAAATCTCCCAGGAAACAGAGAATAGGAGCATGATTAAGAAAACAAGAAACTTTATGCATTGATTCCTCTCCTACTGCTTCCAGAAAAGCTATTGCCTCTTGATGAAAAGCCCCCCTTGACTCACTTCCAAACCAGCACTGTCCCTGCAAGTGCTCTTTTTCTGCATTGCAAGAGTCAAACACACACATACAACTGCATGTGATCAAAGAGAAAACACTAATCCATATGTGCAGACGTGTCTATAGGTGGAAGGCAAAAGCCAGCAGCAAAAGAAGGTGAAGAGACCCCAGAGAGTGTTTCTTCTGCCTTGTCACTGAAGATGAAGCATCAAACTGAGGAAGGACTTTAGAAAGTGATAACTGCTTGTGTTTCACAGTGAATGATCTGGGTTGTTTCCAGCAGCCGAGATACAATACCCCACTGATCCCCATACTGTACTTACCCTTTCTGTTTGTATCAGTTACCTTGAGACATGCTGCCTGCTTCATGCAAGTAAGACAGTGTGTGCCATGAGAAGAGGCACAGTGCTTGGTACAAATCACCCCTACTAGAAAGCAGCACTAAGGAAAGAACATTTCCTGTTTTTAAGAAGCCAATAGATGCAGTGAACAATTCCTTATGTTTGCTGCCAACCAGGGAAATAGCTTGTGCTCTTAAAGGGGTTTAAGGATGTCGTATGTACACACAGAGGATCTGATGGAAAAGTGCAGACTGAGTGTCACGTAGGAAAGAGGAGAGGACACCTGCATCCAGGACCATGGAGCACAGCTGTAATTGTCCTGCTACATGCCCCAGTGCTAAGGGAAGGTCACTGCAAGCAGCGGTGCTGGAGCAGCTCTGCAGTGAGCAGGAACTGAGATGTGCCTGAAAGAGGTTAGGGATTTTCTGTGATTCTATGAAGTAGAATCCTTTATTTAGGAATCTTCTGCCTCTTTAGAGGCCCTCCTGACCTCAGACTGGAAATGCACATTTGCCAATGGAGCATCTTCCCCTGGAGATGCTGTTTTCCACTTTCCAGAGAAGGGCTGAGCTGGAGCAGGGCTGAAGCTGATTTTGCCCCTAGGCCTGCAGCTGATGGTTAAAAGAGACCGCATTTCAACAAAAGGTTTGAGTTCAGAGCGCTCAGCTCAGTTTCTGCTGACAGAATGTGAACCAATGACCACATCTCCTGTGTCTGTGGTGCAAGATGGTGATGAAACTGTGTTTTATAAAATATCCATGCAGAATATTACATAACTTGCAAGGCTTCCAGACTTATTCAGGAAGATGCTAGAAACTCATGCTATTGGCAGACTGGAAAGACATGGAACAAGAATATTTCAATACAGAAACCCAAGTCAAATCATTTCCTACTCTTTCATTGAAGCAATTTTAGTAGAACCTAAAATAATTAACCCTTCAGCCTTGCTGAAACAGCATAATTGGAGGAAGACAGGGCATGGATAAAGCAGGAGGTAAATGTGATCTTAAAGTCCTTTAGTAGAAAAGCTTGTCTTTATTTCCAGGATTAGGAAGACACTTTCAGACCCACAGTTCATGTTCTTCCTGTAATTGCCTTTTGAGGATCTCCTCACAGGATGCAGCAGTTGCTAAAGGCCTATCATTGCATGGCTGCATTAGCTGGAGGCAGCTGAAAATGCCTTGGATTAAGCAATAAATGATCGCTTTTCATTTTATGGGACGCAAAAACCTGTCTGGAATCTTACATGGGAGACATAAGATGTGAAAAGGCCAAGTTACGACTTCTTTAAGTTCTCAAAATAACAGTATTTCCAAGTTACAAGACAACTTGCAGGTTTCAGACACTCTGGTTTTGAATTAGAAAGGAATAGTAATATATCACACTTTTGAAGAAAGCTGCTACTTCTGGGAAGGGCTTTCTAAAGGCAAAGCTTTTCAGCAAGCCATGAAGGCAGTGCAGTGTTGTAAATCACTTTCTTGGACAATGTGCATGTAATAAAACAAACTAAAATTAGGAGGAAAAAAAAAACTTTCAAAGAAAAGGCCACTTTCCAACATCCTGACAAATGAACTAAGTGGGTACCCAAACAAAGGGCTAAGAGTACAATTAAGGAAAAGCAGGAACTGAAGGGGCAACACTGGTCCAGTGCACTTTACATAGAGTCTTTCATCCATCAGAGCCCCTAAAAGTGCTTAATCAAAATAATGGAAAGCAGAAAGAGAATAAAATTACTTGCAGGCAAAGGAAAAAAAGATAAATGGAGACTGTGGCATGTACCAGAGAGAGGCAGGGAAGGGGCTTTTCAACATTTCCTCTTACAGAAATTTCCTCAGGTCACTTATCTTCATTGCTTGTCTCCGAAATCATGATTTTTTCCCCCCTTAAATATGGTGACAAACTGCAGAGCATATTGCCAGTGAGAGAGCAGCAGTGATTTATCTAATAATATTAGCATATTTTCAGTATATTTTTTCTGTCTCATTCTTTATGCCCAACATCCCATTGAGTGGAGATGCCTTGTAACTGACCACAGGAAGCTTTTCCTTCCCCAGGACATACATAAAAAGCTCAAATTATTCCTCCTAATCTGGCAGTTATCCACCTTACCTTTCATCCAACACCAATCTCCTCATTCACCTGCCTTTGGCAGGTCCACCTGGAGTTTTTCCCATTCTTCCAAGGTCTTGACTGACCTCAGTAATTCCGTGTGATCTGCAAACCTCTCATTGTTCACTTTCTTCTCAAGATCATACACGATGCCGCCCAGAATGGTGTCAGAGTCACGAGTTAAATGCAGAATGGCATTCACCCAAAATGTTCATTATTGTCCACATGTAGAGCCAACAGAGGAAGCTTAAAAGCAAAAGTATGCATTTGAATAATATAACAATCATCCTTCATTTTATCAATTATTTTGGGGTCTTTTGCTTAATGGTTTACTTTTTTTCCCCTTGAACATGGGAGAGTATCAGCATATAAAAGAGCTGCATGAACACTACATTAATAGAGCTGCATTAGGCACTATTGTCACACACATTGGAGAGCAGCTAAGGTCTGGGACTGAGAGATGGGATGCACGTTTCCTAGAAAGAAAGGAAGGCTTGGGATATCCCGCAGTAAAGATCCAGCCTGAGTGCTAGAGGATTCAGTGGCACAACTGATAAGCTCTGGAGGAGGTCTAACATCATTTGACAAATAGCAGTGGGGAAGAAGAGGGAAGATGAATCCCATGGGCCTTCAAAAGAAGCAACCACCTTGTGTGCTGCTTGGGAGATGTGCCTCCTCTTCACCCATTGCTGGGGTAACTCACTGCGTTGTTCGTGTTCTAGCAGCTCTGTTCAGACAGCAACGTGAGTCACTCCAGCATATTTAGATCCTTACATAACTAATGCCAAAAGGCAAGGTGTTACAGCACTGCTGCCAACACAAATGCCCAGGGACCAGCTTTGCACTCAAGAAAATGAGTAAGCACCCCCTCCAGAATAGACTGAGAGCATCTCTTAGACATTACGAGCATGGTATTTTGCAACAGGAATGAGCTGGAGCTCTACCTCTGGTGGCAACTGTTTTACCAAATAGAGCAGTGGTGGGGCAAGGCTAAAAAAAAATGAATAAATCAGGAATATTTCTATGTCTCCAGGGAAAGCCCTGATCCATGGAGCTATGCACAACCCATTGGTGTACTTTTCACCATCACATGTGAAGTGTTTACCTAACATCACAGAACCTTTGTAGACCCTGGAGATACGGGTGAGCATCACTGCAGACTACTAAAAACAGGAACCAGAGATGGTTTTGCAATTATAGTTCAGTATTAAATAGTAATAGGAAACTTTTGCTCAAATCTCTCAACCATGATGTCTCCTATGGAGCTGCAGGGGTCCCGTTAGCTTTGTGCCAGTAAGTGTGAAATGGCCTTTACAAAAGGCAGTATTTTACCATGCTCTCCATGCTGTGCATCTCACTTGCCTACCCAAAACAGCAGCTGCCTCACACCTGCCCCTGCAACAAGGGAAACTCCCCTTGTTAAAGATTTGGTCCCCAGGAACCAGAATGACACTACTGCCTTGCAGATACATACCACACCCAGCATTTACTTCTAACTAGGCTGGTAACCACTTCAAAGCAGCACTGCCCTGAGTAATGCTAATTCCGGAGAGGGTTAAATCAACGTTTCCTCAATAAGAACAGCTAGCAAACCCAAAGACTTCAGCTAGGTAGATACCTGTGCTGAGCCACGTCTGAGTCTAAGACCTAGAGAAGACTAGGAAGATGAAGGGCTAGGTCCTCATGCCTCTCTGACAGCAGGATATTGCTCGGGTGAGAGATGATCCCAGAAACTGATGTGTCTCCTTATACTTCAGAATAACTGAAGGGAAGGCATGAACCTGCTAATTTAATCTTAGAGAAGTTTTCTTACCCCAAATCCGGTGGTAACATGGGACCTTGGGCATGTAAGGTGGTGCTGGAGTGTCCCTGTCCCATCTTTGTACAAAATCCTGTCTCATCTGGGATGCTTAAGGGAGTTAAAATTCATAACCCACCAGCAAAAGTCAAGTTACGGATCAGCCCTGAAGCATGAGATTAGATCAGAACCACTCTTTTGCCAGAGACAAAGCAAGAAAACCCATTTCCTCCAAGAGGGATTGCCCATCTCCACCAAACATGAAAACCAAAGACAGAATGCCAGCATGTTTTGTCAACAAGGGCAAAAAGCTGTTCTTATAAAACATCTCCTTGTGTTCAAGGACCTACTCATGGCATCAAGTCAACTCCTCAGCTCTTGGATTACCAAACTCCTTTTCCCAAAGCCAGACAAACCTTGCTCCAAAATTACAGCTGTACATTACTTTTAACCTCAAAATATATTACCAAACTGGTCTCTTTGGATGCCTCCTCCAAATGGATTACCCAGCATCTTGGCATTTTGCTCTCAATTCCACAACTGACAGCTTTCCATCCTGACTCTGGGAAAGGGTTAAAGCTTAGTGTCCCACAGACCTGTGTAGTGGGAATGCATTTCTTCTCATACTCTTGCAACCTCTCACTGCCACCCACCCCCTGCTTCCCAAGGTAGACCTGGTATTCTTAGTGTAAGAGCACTATTCCATGTAAGACCAGTAATAGAACTGAGGACCATCAGGAGAGTTTTCCTTCTCCTGCAAGCAGATGCCTCTGATTAGATGCTCCCTGTAGAAGTTACTTTGGTTTTACCTCTTTTGGAGGCTGTCAGTATGGCAAGAGGCTCTGTAGAGCACAGGGTTGAAGTCCAAAGCATCTCATGCACACATTTCTTGTAAACACTGCTGCTTCTGAACCACGCATCCTTCACTTCAGACACATGATGCTGAGGTGTTGAATCATCAAATGCCGATGTTCTGATCTACACAGAAAGCTGCTACAGCCTTGTAAAGAGGTTTAAAACTTTCATTTTCTTCTGCTGTCCCTTCTTTCTCTATCCCCATTGCACATATGTTGACATGGCCAAACATTCTATAATCATTATTGTCTACACTTGGGACTGTCTTAAACTGCTCCAATGAACTTTTCTCTAAATCATGTGGCCATAAATCAATGCAAAGGGTGGAGAGGACAGAATAAATGCTCTTGGTTTAGCACTTAGATAATCCATATATTGGGAGTCTACGTTTTATATGTATGTGTATATATAAGACTATATAAGTTAGTCAAAGTACTAGACTCAGAGCAGTTAGATTCCCAAATATCACTTACAAAACAGCCACAGAGAAAAGAGTATGAGGTTTTTATGTTACTTCAGAGCGAGACAAGGCACAAAGAGCATTAGAGGGAGCAGTCACTGATGGCTCCTTCCCTGGTGATGGCACAGGTTTTATGAGAGTAAAAGAAAGGCTCGTTAAACACATTTGAAACTTTTCAGGTGAAATTAAAGAGCTTTTGTATTTGTGAAGCCTGCTTTGGATGCTGTGAATGTCAGTAGCCAGGACTCAAAGGTGTTAGAGTTCCGCGTTCCACCATGACTAACTCATTACTGCTTCAAATGATGTTCAAACTGAGATCCTTTGCAATACATACAAAAGCCAAGAAGCCAAGACCTATTTTTGTGAGCTGCAGGTCCCGTTCAGCTAGCTGTTAGCAATAGCACGTGGCTACATTCTAAGGAGCAGGTGCCTTGCTTTTCATGTAACAAATATAGTTAAAAACCGCATAAAACTCGTTCATGCTACAGGGAGGCAAACCAAGTTAATCATTCACCACCTCCAAGCAGGACAAGAGTTACAGTGCTTGTCTAGCCATAAACCATAATAAATTTCCTTGAAACGCCATCCCTTGCTCTCAGAATTACTTCTTTAAATACCAGACCGTTTTCTAAATCAGTGTCATAGGCAGCAGAAGGATTTAGTGCTGACTGTTGCTTCATTCCTGGCTGGTTACAGTCATGAGCAAAACACGGTTTCAAACTGTCCTATCAGTTTCAGAATGGCCTCCAACACAGGAGCATCAGGCTTCCCATGCTGCCAGCAACAGCATCCCTCTTCTGCCTCTGAAGACATGGACATTAGAGGAAGCTGAGCACAAAACAGCTGATTGTCTATCTGTGAGGCTGAAGAGAAAGCTGTTCTGATTTAGGATGTCCAACCAGGCTTTTAACATCCTCTTTCTCCTAGATAGAGACAATAAATGAAGTCCAGAACGTTATGCAAATATTGATGGACAGGACCTAATGGGTGTTAATAGGTGGGAAAATGCAGAATGTGCTCCAGGAAAGCTTTGTTTGATCTTAGGCCCTTGAGATATCCTAGAGGACAAAGGTTTCAGGTAGAAGTCTCCCTGCGTACCTCCTGCCTATGACCAGCAGCATTCCTATGTCTTCACAACTCAGTGATCTAACCAGGGTCTTGTGCTGCTGGAGAAAACCCAAGAAGGAGCCCACTTAAGCAGAGAAAAGCATAGGTTAGGCAAAGAATCACAGACAGCCCTTTCAGGGTCCAAATACACCTTCCAGTGGCATCTCCAAGCAGCCCTGAACCTGTCTCATACAGAACACTCACAGTCCCTGCCTGGGCATCTCCTACAGACGTGATTCTGCACCCTGGTGCTGCCACCAGTCCCATCCAAGGTGCCTCTTTCCACTTCAAAGGCAATGGCTAACTCAGGGAAGCTTTGAAGCATTCACCAGGGCGTATGAGATGATGTTCTGTGCTGTCACCCATTAACAAGGGGGTCTGCTGAAAGAGAGCTACAGGATCATCAATTCAGGTGATTAAGTGCTATAAGCAGGATCTCAAGGAGGACCGGGCATCTCTGACGGGTGGCAAACATCTCCCGTTCATTGCCAGGTCTCCAGGCCCTGCTGCTCCTTCTTTCGGGATGACAAGTGTTATTCCCAGCCTGAAGGCACGCTGTAAATATCAAAACATTCGCACCCTACATAAGCATTAGCAACAATATTTAAATCACACTCTAGAGGCAAACTGGCTAAAATTCAAAGGTGACACAGAGAGAGCAGCCCTTGAAGAAAGCATCAGATGTAGAGGTGTTGTTCCAACTTGCCCACACTCGCCCACTCTCTTGCTATCCCTGCTATTAGAGGGCAGATCAACCACGGTTCAGCCAGTGGGGCATTAGACATCCAGCACATCAAAACACACATCCAACGCTGAAGGTCTTATTAAGGGATAAAATCATGTTTCTTTTGAAGATATATACAAATAGCTGCTCTTTTGGACTAAGGCTCCAGGATTCTAAGTGGAAAGTGGGATCCTTCCCCAAGACCAGGATGTAGCAATCAGTGTTCCAACTTGCATTTGACATCTTCCTTAGACCCCCAGCTCCTAGAGTCGTGGTGTGATGTGAGACCACGTTCTTTTCACAAAGATTAAAGCATGCTCCTGCTGCCTCTGTTGAAAAGCACACTTCAAACCTGACATTTGCTGGCTCAACATCAAAAAAAGCAATTAAAAAAGACCCACACTGACATTCTTCTGTATGGCCAGATGTTGAAGTCAGTGTTAGACTGAAGTCATTTTCCTACAGATTTGTGACCCTTTACATTTCTGAGCTTAGTGAAAAAGTACTCTGGTAACCCCTCTAGGGACATGACCAATACAATGGTAGCTGAACTGCATTTCTTAGTACTTACAACTTTTGCAGTGTCCTTTACCTAAGTAGACTGCTCTTTACTCAATTCCAATACCTCCCATCAAGCTTTATGCCTGTGTTCCACGGTGTCATGGCCCTAGAAGCTCTTCGATTGCCCCCCACTGCAGCCCTCCAGCTCATCTCTCTGAAGCCAAAATGATGTGAATTTGCAAGAGCAACTTTTAGTCTTGTTTGCACCCTCAGATGCCTCTGTTCCTCTGTATGAGGGAATTTGGACAAGTCCATGCAGATGCTCAGTGGGGGGCAGGCAGCCATCAAAGTGGTTTGCTATTTGTGCTGCTTTTTCATGGTCTCCTGCACCTTTGGTATTAGCTAGTGATAAGAGAAAGAGGAAGAGAACTCTGCCTGGACTCAAAGACCCATCATAGTCTCTTTCTGAGTATTCAGAACCAGAATCAGCTGTGCTGATTCTTTAGTTTCTTTAGGAAGAGTGATGATGCTACAATTCAGGTTTTGCATGTCTGTGCTTAGCATGCATTGATGGAGGGGAGCTGTGTTTCGAGCTTGCATCTGGACCTTTTTGCTATCCCTCAGAAAAAGCAGCATCATCTTGTCCAAAGTGTCCATGGGGAAAATGTCTGCAGCTCCCTGTCCTGTGATGCTGTGAGAAAGATGATGACAATGAGGAAGAAAATCCCACACCTGCCCTCAGGCTTTAAGGCTGTCACAGCTCCTTTCAGTGCTCTGTGCTGAACCCAGTGCTCGTCTTTACCTCAAGGAGACTTTGGTCAAGTCTCCTTCAGACATCTCTGTGAGAAGCCCACATCTCCAAGTCTCCTGTCCGCAGCCCAGAGGTCTCTTTCCAGCAAGCAGGCTCCCATGCACAACACACCACCCAGAGCCAGGAACAGCTTGGTGTCACCTTCTCCTTACTGCTCAGAGGACTCCTGCTTCCATGGCTCTTCCTCAGAGCATCCCTCCAGGGCTGCATCCAGCTGGTTTATACCAGCTCTGTCTGTGCTGTCAGATGCATCAGATCACCCTCTCTGAAGCAAAGCAGATGTGATTCTGGGGACAATGTGTTCCAGGGACGGCTCCCCGCAGGCACCACGGATCAGGCTGTTCTCCATCCCAATCTCTCCCAGCAGACTGGGTGCCTACAAGCTCTCCCCCATGCCCTCCTGCTGGCTTCGAATACACCCAGCACATTATCCTCACCATTGTGCTACAGAAACATCACACTGTGACAAAGCCATCTTTATGACCTGAGAAACCACTACAAAACCAATAGCATTTCCACAAAGCTCAGAGGAGAGCCATGCTGAGCTGTTCGGATCCAGGCACTGTGCCCTGGAGGAGCCCCCCTGAGCAGTGGGACATGAGCTGCTCATCTCCACTTGGCCAGGGGGTGAGAATCTGCTTGTGGGGCCAGTACCCTTAGCGACATGGATGTAGACACTGTGACAAATTCATTTCATTGCTTACCCCATACGCGTAAGCTGACATTGAGCTGCCCTTTCACGCTGCTTCTTTCTCTTTCATTTCTCCATGCCTTCTGTCTTGACATCTCTCACCCATCTCCCTTTTCTTGCTCTGATGTCCTCCTTTTGACTTCAACCTAAAAACTTACCAACTGTGAAAGCAAAATAGAAGGGCAAGGAAGAGCAGAGGGGAAAAGATTGAAGGAAAAAATGGAAATAGTCATGGCACAGTTATAACAGCAAAAAGGTAGAAAGATAAAGAAAGGGAAAGGAAAAGCAGAGCAGGGGACCACAGCTGTGGGTTGGAGACGGAGAAAGAAAAGTATGGAAAGTTTCAGTCAGGGCAATGTGGAAATAGAAGAGGAAAGGAAAGGAAAGGAAAGGAAAGGAAAGGAAAGGAAAGGAAAGGAAAGGAAAGGACAGGAAAGGAAAGGAAA